>VZTB01012119.1:238830-254118 GCA_013397245.1 Thryothorus ludovicianus | reverse complement strand
GAAGGGAAGGGAAGGGAAGGGAAGGGAAGGGCAGCCATTGCTTTGCTGTGACACCCAGGTGAGCACAGTCACCTAGCTCCTGCACAGGTGTCCCTGAGGGAATTTTGTTGCCTAGATGGGGTGTGGGTGTTCCATGGACTGAGGTTGTCCTGGCTTGGTCCCTGAGGAGGGGACACTCCTCTAGACTGCTCCTATAGACTCACAGCCTGCTCTCACTGCCAGATTGCAGGGACATGGTATGTCACTGCTATGGCCTCTGACTCTGAGAGCTACCTCCAAAAAAGGGACCAACTGAAGATGGCAATGGTCAACATTGAGGTCCTGAGGGATGGTGACCTGAAAGTCTCCTTTGCAATTCCCACGTAAGTCCCGCATGCTTTTCTGCACAGGCTTCACCTGGACCTTCGCCTATCCACCTCAGTGCACTCACCAAAGACCTGGGCAGGGATTGAGACAGGACCACTGGGTGCTTGGGACAGCTGTGGACACCCCATCTTTAGGGCAGGCTCAGGGCAACCCTAGCTAGGACCAGTGCCACCACAGAGCGTGGGATCGGACCCTACAATTACAACTTTCCCAGCAGAACCAGCCTCATCCCAGAAGTTCAGAGCATGAGTGAGGGGCATGGATAATCCTCAGGTGCCAGCCCAGGTACCCATTGTTCCAAGGGTGGTATCTGTCCCCTTCCTGCCCCGGCCACACCATCCCATCTCTGAACAGCAAGTCTCACATCTCGGATAGCAACCCTTGAACAGGGGAGGGGAAAGTGGGTCACTTCACCTCAGCTGGAGCATCCTTCACTGTTCTGCAGCCCTGGGAGATGTATGAAGTTTGAATCAATCTACAAGCCAACAGGCAGCCCGGGTGAATACTACAGCTCTGGTGAGTGGGGGTGCCTGCCCCTTGGGGCAGGATGGAGGCATATCCCACATCCCTGTCTGAAGCAGCTGGCTGTTCCTGGGGACATGGCCCTCAGGACTGCCTGCTCCTTCTGTGTCCTGGGTGGGACACCTCTCTGCATCCAGGTGCCAGCTGCATCTCAGGGCTGGTGGGCCAGCAGCATGGAAGACCCCCCCAGTCCCTCCCTCTGGGATAAACACAATCAGACTAAGCTTAAACCCTGGGGAAAAGCAGGTTCATCCCACAAAAGGGCTGTGAGTGGATGTTCCCAGGGGATGGAGCAGGAGTGGTTTTCCACCATTCCCAGCCCAAAGGATCAGTCTGACACTGGCCAACAGCCTGCACTGACCATCCACAACCCTTTCTGCCCTCACCTCCCTCTGCTTTGCTGTGGTCTGTGGGCTGCCCCACAGACTTTCAGAGGAGCCTTAGCAACAGAGAAAGCCAGGATTGGGGAGATATCAAGGAAATACAGGCTTGGTGGGCTTCATTCTCTTACAGCCCCTTTGCAGCATGGGGGTTGCCAGGAGGAGGTAATTAATTTTTCCCCACATCCTTTTGCAGACAGAGGCAATAAGACGGTGCGGCTGGTGGATACCGACGGCAGTTCCTACATGATTGTCTTTGCCACTAGAGAGAAGGACGGGAAAACCTTGCACATGCTGAGACTTTACAGTGCGTAGCCAGCAGTGGTGAAGTGCTCAGAGGTGTCGAGTGCTTCTGAGGGTTCTGCAAGGCTAGGAGCCAGGGAACTCTCCACTCTTGCACTGGGTGAGGTGCAAGAGCAGGACAGGGACTACCCTGTGTTCCCTGTGTGGCAGGGAAGGAGCAGTGGTTTGGGGTGGCAGGGGAGGTTGGGGCTCAGGCTCCCAACACTGTGCTGTAAGTCCATGCCCTTGGGTAAGTTGCTTGGTGGAGAGGAGTGGAGAGTGGGGGTCCTGCTGCACACATGGAACAGAATCTGTCGGGGCAGGAACCAACAGAGAAGTCACTGTGCTGATGTCAGGACCTCTGGCTCTCTTATTCCCTGAGTGGGGGGTCTCAGGTGCCTGGCCATGAGACCTGCTCTCCAGGACCTCCACCAGTGCCTCCAGCCTTCTCCCAGGGACTGCCATCCATCCCACCCTCAGCTGGATACGCTCACCAGCTTCCCAGGAGGTGCAGGGTCAGGCACAGCCTGGAGCTAATTCATTTCTTTGTCTTTAGGCAGAACCCAGTGGGTGAGACCCAAAATCAATTTGCTGTTCAAGAGACTTGCCAAGATGAACGGTTTCACCGACAAGACAATCTGGATTTTACCCAGGCAGGGTGAGCACTGCCCAGGGCCAATGCAGGGGATGCTCAGGCAGGGACCAGCTCAGCCCATCAGTGCCACATTGTGGTCTGAGCTGGCAGGAGGGAGTGCTGGCAGCCAGTGGTGCTCTGTCTGGGCACACTGAGCAAAGAGAAACCCACAAGTTCCTTCTGAGTGGTCTATTTTGGGTGCTAAATGGGATGATTCCAACCACAGTGCCAGACTTGGCCTTTCTCTTTGTTTCCACAGAGGAATGCAGACTTGGTGAGCTGTAGGTGAGTTGCCGCACTGCGACGTGGTGTTTGCAATGTGCTCTCCTGGAAACTGACCCTCTTGGTGCCCCCCAGGCAAGGGCCACCAAGAACTCTTTGAATTCCATTGATGTTGAGCTGTTTGAACTGGTGCTGGAGCTTGCACACAAGTAGGACCATTCCTTTGGATGCTGCTCTGCAGTGAGGACCCCCAGGTAGCCATACCCAGGGACTCCTGAGGAGCAGTGCCCAGAGACCACCAGTGGGAAGTGCCTGGCACTGAACATGGACACATGAGCTGAAACCACCAGAGAAACATCTGTACAGCCCTTTGAGCAGTGGGGGCGAGGACACTGGCTCCTGCCAAAGGGACTCTGGGCTTATGGACTGACAAACCTGGCCAGAGTGGGTTGATGTTGATTCCCTGTGGCCTGTGCTTTCCCACTAGCTGTAGGGATTACCAGAAATCCATTGCTGGAGATGCCTCATCCTACAAACCTGGGGAGAACTGGAGAAGAATGCACTGATCCTAATGAACAGTCCTGCTGGTCTCTTTGCCTCACCCAGCCCTCACCTCTCCCACTTGTTTTCCAGGACGCACACACTGGCATGTGGATGCTCCTGCCAAGCAATGCAAGACCCATGCTCTGAAGCTCCAGGCTCCTGCTCCACCATCCTTCTTCCAAGCTCTGTTGTCAGGACACTGACACAGCCCCTGCTACTCCAGCACACAGTCCCTGCTTGTTGCCAAATAAACAGAAACTCTCTCCAGATCTTGGTGTAGCTGCCTGGGGAGAAGCTGGGGTGCTGGGCCCTGTGGTCCCTACTGTTGTCCTGGGGGCTGTGGATGGTGAACAGCCAGGACTGATCCCAGCTGAGCTTGCCCAAGTGAAGACAGTTTAAGAGCCACAAGATTTTCCCTCCTGGGTGACTTGCAGAGGGCTAGGGCCATGCCAAACAGAGGTGAGGCAAAGGGTGCAGTGAGGCTGGGAATCCTGTGGGCAAAAAGGAATGCATGGAGAAAGGCCACAGAGAGTGAGTTTGGACTTTGGAGGGCTGCATCCACTCACACCATTCACCACCTTTCCTTCTCTTGCCCTGCAGTGGCTGCAGCTCTCAATTCCGTGGGAGCCCCAAGAGCTCATCCAACAGCTCAGGCTGAATCAAGGCAGGGCAAGGTTTAGCTTTGGGACCTGTCTGCCCCGCTGCAAGCTGTTGTGGAACAGCACTGTCTGAATCCTCTGGAGCCAAATGTGGAGAGCTGCCTGTGGCTTCTGCCCCTGGGCACCACACAGAGAGAACCTGCACTGGAGCTGGGGTCCCAAAGCACACAAGCTGACAGTTCAGTGTTTTCTGGGTGTGAGTCCTGTCTGTGCAGAGCAGGTGGTGGGTGCCCATGTAGTGCTCCATAGTCCCTCAGCCCTTCCATCAGGCTTGTATCTGTCTCTGCTGCCCATCCAATGCTCCTTTATCCCCCTCAGCAAATCTGGCCAGATGTCATCATATATCTGATAAAAAAGGACTTTTCATCCCTGAATGTTCCTAAGGGCTTCCTGGATTTAGGCACCTATTCAGTGATGGTGGCATCCTGCAGCAAGGAGCTTCACTTGCCTCTGCTCTCCCTTTTACTTGTCATGCTAATTCCATCTTCAGCTGCTCAGCCAGGGGCTGTGGGAACACACCAGGGCTGGCAGGGATCAGGCTGTTGCAGTGGGGATCAGCCCAGACACCAGCATCCCAAACATTGATGGAGAGAGTAGAGGGGTGTTGGGGCAAAGGAAGTGCTGGGACAGCCTTTGATGGCTGAGGAGCAGTTTGAGACAAGCAGCTAATGGCTGCTGATGATGCAAGATCACATCCTCTACTCATGCTCCTTATGTTGTTACAGATCTCAAATCTTTGACAAGCCTCCTTGTCATCCCAGCTTACCCTCTTACCCTTCTCTCTTCTTCCCCTGTTCAGGCCATGTCCCTGCTGGGGCCACATGGCCAGACCTGGAACTTCACCTCCCTGTAAAGGTGGAGGTACAACTGAGATTTACATGGAGCCTTGTCCTATTCTCTAATCTTCTAATATCTCCTCATGCTGCCCCCTCTGGTACCCAGTACATGTGGATGAGACATTTTACCAGATATCACTCAGTCAGCACAGTGACCTCCCTGGGTGACTTCCCTTTCTCTCTCAGCCACTCTTTACTGTGTGGGTGACCAAGCACAGGGACAGGATGCCCAGAGAGGCTGTCCAATCATGTCTTGAGGAATTCAAAACCTGTCTGGACACAGTCCTGAGTGACTGCTCTCGGGGACTCTGCTTGAGAAAGGAGGTTGGACTGTATGACCTTCCATCCTGAGTCATTCTGGGATTTATCTTAGTGAGATCTTCTTCCCTAGCCTATGCCAGCTTGTCCCCTGCTAGCTTTGATAGGCTCTTGCCAGCTGACCAAGGGATGTCTAACACCCATGTCTTGTTGACTCCTCCAGAGAGGTGTATTTTTGAGGTGTGATTTTCCTGCGCAAAAGTTGGATTCAGTCTGTTCTGTATCATGCTTTGCCAAGACATCAACCAAATCTGACATTTATTGCAGCTTTTGTGAGTATCTCCCACACTGTGAGGGGACCTACTCGTCTGTTGTCCCTCTGACCACGTCTGCAGAGCCTGGCACATTCTCTTCTCATCATCTGGTGAAAACTAGAAGGGAGTGTAAGTGGCAGATGGGATGCTGCAGTGATGTTTGAGTTATTTTGTCTGGAAATGTCATCTCTGTCTTATTACTCATTTGCCCTTCTCCATTGGTAGGACAGAACTTTTAAAGTGTTTGCAGACGAGATTGTCCATTCTGAGGACCCACCAAAGCTCCTTCTTAGCCAAGGTGGATGCAGGGTTTCTTCACTTTTCTATCAGCTTATTTTCTTTGAATTTAACCAGCTGCTTTCAAATATTTTCTAGTGTTAAATTTCTGTTGCCAGAGCCTTTGAATAAAGTGCAGCTGTCATTTCTCAAGGCAGAGGAGCAAGGCGCCAGATGCCGGTGTCTTCGTTGTTTGTCTCACATTGTTGTCTTCAGCTGCCTTCAATAAGTTAAAGAATATGCTATTTTTAATCAGACTCTTTGAATGGATGCAATTGGGCAAGGTTCCATTTAGGCTTCCCAATGTTGTTTAGGGCTTGTATTTGATAATATCAGCTTAAGCACTCAGAGGGAAGCTCATCTGATCTTTACAGACAATCTCTGTGCCATATGTGATAGTTAATCCTCTTGACTTTTCATTTTTTCTCTTTTTAAAAATAAAATGTGACTGTATGGGATCATCTCAGGTTGCAAGAGTAGCACCGGCTGGTACAAGGATGATGCATTAATTTCAGCCTCTGAGCCAGGTCTCGCTGCTTGGGACATGTGGGCTCTTGTCCACCCCAAAAAAACCTGAGTGCATGGGTGCTCAACCAACCTGCCTGGAGAATTCATATGATAGAGGCCCCTGGATGTCCTTTTGCATGTGATGGGTGCAGCACCAGTCACCAGCTGGTGGCGTGGTCACCACGGCAGGAGTCACTCAGATGACAAGCAGACATCAGGACCAGGCTGGTCCATCTGCCATGGATGGTGCAGAGTGAGACCACAGGGTTACCCAAGTGCTGCTGGGGTCTGGTGGGTGTGAGCCCAGAACAGCCTTTCCTCTTTCATTACACAGCCAGGGGTCTATCAAAATCACACTGCCGTCCCAAACCACTGAAGCTGCAGGACACACCGTGAAGAGAGGTGCAGGAGAGAAGCAGCAGCCCCACCCATGCTGGGGTGTTTGCCCTGGTCTGCTCCCTGTCCCTCTTCCACAGCCAGCAGCCAGGGCTGTGCTCGCTGTCTCTCTCCTGGCCTGGCAGCCAGAGGAGCACTTGCCTGAGGGACGCTCTGTGCCAGCACAGGATATCTGGCTGTAGTGGGGTGACCCTGACTGAACCCCAGGCATCCACCAAAGCCTCTCTATCTCCCCCCTCTGCAGCTGGACAGGGGAGAAAAAACATAACAAAGGA
The DNA here is from genome assembly GCA_013397245.1 of Thryothorus ludovicianus. Lineage (NCBI taxonomy): Eukaryota > Metazoa > Chordata > Aves > Passeriformes > Certhiidae > Thryothorus > Thryothorus ludovicianus. The sequence goes on along the minus strand of VZTB01012119.1, from coordinate 247,648 downwards.
TTAATGAGTTGAGATAAGGACTGGGAGAGATCACTCATCAAATACCATCACAGGCAAGCCAGGCTCTAATTAGAGATATTAATTGAATTTATTGCTAACAAAATCAGAGCAGGATAATTAAAAGTAAAAGAAGACCTTAAAAACACCTTACCCCCAACCCCTCCCTCCTTACCAGCTCTATCTCCTTCCCCAAAGTGGTGCAGGGAGACAGGAAAGGAACACTGCTCAGGGACAGAAGTAATTTCCCTGCTCCAGCATAGAGTCCCTCCCATGGGGAACAGCTCTCTATGAATTTCCCAAATGGAACTCCAGCTCACAAGCAACAGTCCTAACCAAACTGCTGCAATGTGAGTCACTTTTCCATGGGATCGGTCCTTCAAGGTCAGGCTGCTCCAGAGTGGGTCCCCCATGGGGTCACAGCTCCTACCATCAAACCTGCTGCGTGGAGTAGGAGTGTGGGCTCCTCTCTCCACAGGTCTTCAGGTTTCTGCCAGAATCCTGCTCCACCATGGGCTTCCCATGGGGTCACAGCCTCTTCTCAAGCATCTCCCCGCTCCAGCATAGGCTCCTCCAGAAGCTGCAGGTAGATATCTGCACTCCTAAGCCATCCTTGAGCTGCAGGGCCACTGAGGTCTTCACAACAGATTCAGGTCAACCTCATCTCCAACACCTGGAGCAGCTCCTTCTTCCCATGGGCACCTTGGTGCCTGCAGAGCTTTCCTCTCATATATTCTCACCCCACTCTTATCTGGCCACAATTACAAGTGCACAAAACCCTTTTGTTTCCTTCTTACATATGTAATCTCAGAAGCATTACCACCACTCCTAATTGGCCTAACCTTGGCCAGTGGCATGTCTGCCTCTGGAGCCACCAGGGAATGGCTCTGCTGGACATGGTGGAAGCTTCTGGCAGCTTCTCACCCCTATAGCCCCCCTGCTACCAAAGCCTGGCCATGCCAACCCAATACACTGGTGCAAGTCTCAAAGTCCACAGCCTCGCAGGCGACCTGCCCCTGCCATAAACAACACTGCTCACCTGCAGATGTGTCCCTCACTGCCTGGTGCCACAGGGTGGCTCCTGGCAGTGTCCCTGGGATGTGGCTCTTCATGCACAACAAGGCTGTAGAGCTGGCCTGTGCTTCACTTGAGCCTACCTCAAGCTCACTTGACTCATTAGATTTGATTGCAAATCAAATGCAACTTAATTAGCAGAAAGTCAAACAGCCCCTGCCAATGACTGGCTGATCATTCTCTAATGACTATCAGATCAGCAGATATAATTGCAAAACCCCACAGTTATCGGAGAATGAAATGATGATGCCACTTGCATCCTACTCAACACAGCACCTCTGATATTTTCTCCTGCCCTGGCTCATGGGCTGGGGAGTTTTGCTGGGAGGGGACACACAATCTGCTGTGCCTTATCTCTCTGCACCCTCCAACTGCCAGTAAGCCAACTGGTGCCAAAGAACCTAACCTGGTTTTCTGGTGGTCCACACTGTGCTGCTGTCTTGGGGATAGCAGCTCTTTGGTATGCCCTTGGTCATGACAGGTCACAGGGTGCAGGGAGGGAGCTGGGGGTGGGTGGCCTCCCCAGGGGTCTTGTGCTGAGTATGTCTGTGTGATACCTTCCCAGTGGACCAGCCATGTAATTTTCCATCTTTGCTTCATCAAATCAACTCAAAGGCTCTGTGAACATGGAATTGTAGTTAGAATAGGTTTATTCTAGGTAAAGGGAAAAGTTTATAGTGATGACAAATGGATTTAGGAACCCAAACACGTCCAGCATTTGCCCCATGAAGTGAGAATTTGGGCCCCAAATCTCCTGGGAAGACACCATGTGAGATCCCAGGGTTCCCCAAGTGCCACTGGCCATGGGATTTGGTGGGTGTGAGCCCAGAAGAACCTTTCCCTTTTCAATATACACCTGGGAGTATATTGAAATCACATAGATATGCCAAACCCTGGTGCATTAGACCTAAGGAGCTGATTCCTGCATCAAAGTAATTTTTGGCAATGGGTTTCAGCTGCCAGCTCTTGCAGGCTTGCTCCTCCAGAGGAGCATGCTTGAGCAAAGGACTCTCCTGCCTGATACAGCCATCCCCTGGCTGGGATTCGCTTCTCCAGACTGACTGGAGAATGTTGTACCACATTTTCTCCAATGGAATCTCTACTCTTTAGACATTCTGACAGCCCAGCTCAGCTTCCTCCTCAAGTGAGCTCCCTGTGCAGCACCCAGAAAGGTCTCACTAACATAACACAGCATCAATATTTTCCCACACAGACTGGTATCCTTTGTCCCCATGGCCAGTTTGGTATCCTGTGCAATACTGGTGGCTCAAAATTCCCCTGTGCTGACCAGACCACTGGCTCTCCAGTCAAGGATCCTGCAGGTAGGCAGACTGCTTTGCAGTCCCAGAGCTCTTGTGTCCACCAAGTTTTCTTTCTGTATTTCCCCTGAAGCCTTGCTAATGTCTGGGGTCAGAGTCCTCTTCTCCCTCATCACAAAAACACTTTGCACCTTCACTGCTGAAGACACAAAATTCATTCTTCCTGAATCCAGGTGCAGCCACATTTCCCTCTCTCAGCAAATCTCTGAAAACTCTCCTCCCTCCCTGATGTTGCTGTCCCAGTGCACTCATATTGTCACTGGCCATAAGTTGTCATTGTCATCTTGGAACTTTGGGAGCAGATGTCTCATCTCCAGGGCACTGTACTGTGGACACAGCAGGATTGTCTGTCCCCAGCTACATGGCTGAAGGGCAAATACTTATCCCATGTAATTCTGTACGCCATTCTCACAGGCTCCCTGCACTCCTTCATCTTCCAGCACAGGCTCTTTTCTTTCCTTGCAAACATTCCACTCTTTCCAGAGTCCCTCCTTGGTGTCTGCATGTTGCATGTTTGCTAGGGGAGAAGCTCTGTTTCACCAGCCTCCCCCTTGTGCTTAGAAGGGATTTTTTTCCCTTTTCTTTCTGTTTTATGTTTGCATGCTCAACTTCCCAAACCTGCCCAGCTGCAGGAACCTGCTTGCCTCACTTCTGATTTGTGCTTGTTCTCAGCAACAGCCACCAATCTGCCCCTATTGATATTCCCATTTACTCCAAATGGCATTAACCCATGCCTACTGAAGCTGAAGTTATTTTCCCAAATAGCCCTTCTAAAAACAACCAAAAGGGACAGGTACAAAAAAAACACCCCATCAGCTCACTTTATGCTGGTTATGTTGTCCTCATATCCAAGGATAACTAGAATGACCATGGCAGACAGGTGATTATAGCACCTCCACCCCTCTGAAGAGCTATTCTTCCTGAAAGGATTTCTCTCCCAGGTATTTATCCTTGCCCCACGCTGGCTGGGGGATCTGTGATGGGCTCCCAACATTACTTAGGCAGAAATTCCTTTCCTTCCTTACAAAGGCAGTTTAGGTCCAGGAAGATCTTTTGATGGTGTCTTTCAATGTCTTGTGCTGGCCTCTCTCCTCATGTCACGCTCCTATCCCTCCTCCTGAGTCCTCCATCCCCTCTTCCCAGCTCGCATCAGCTGCTTCTGTGACTCTGGCAACATCTGCTCCCATGGGCAGCTCCATGTACCAGCCTGAGTTTCTCTACAGCAGCATTGCACCATTGCTTGTGATCTTTCCCATGAGCCAGACGTGAAGACACCAGCCCACACTGCTCTCCCAGCTGCTCTTATCCCAAGGTTCTTTCCTTCCCTCTGTGGCTGCACATTTGTTTGCCAGCTCCTACTCCTCATCACAGCCCAAACCAGCATGTAGAGTATATGCCTCTACTTCAACCTCCATTCCCTTCCTGGTTCAGAGCCTGGCATGACATCCCTGAAGGCATCTTCCATCATGCTGGCATACCTCCTTGCCTTGAGGAGTGTGTCCATGAATGCCATGGCATGCATGCTCAGGCACTCCAGCCTTGGGCTGGCTGCTCACACACCCCCACCCCACTGCTGGGCACCAGGACAAACCCACAGCCCCCCGACCCTCTGCATGGCAGAGCACATTCCCAGCATGGCAGAGTTGCCCTGTTCCCCCTTGGAGAGCCCTTGCAATGTTGTTTGCTCAATCCTCTCAGCCTGGCACCCACCTTCTCTCCACTCCTGGCAGATGTTCCTACCCTTCTCTCTGGAAGGATCTGACGACAACTCTGTCAGCATCAGTGGGTTCTTACAGACTTGTGTGAATCACTAATCATCTCCTGGCCTGCTCCTCCTGCAAATTCAGTGGTTTTAGTTTCATACTCAAAATCTTCTGTATCTCATCTCCATTTATCCTTAGGCTCCAGTTTCTCACTAGACCCAGATTCTTTAGAGTAGGCCAGTGTCTCTGCTTTCTCTTGCCACTCTCAAGCCTGATGGAACCACAGTCACCTTTGGATGCCATTCTGGTCCACCAGACTCTCAGAGGCACCTGCCTTATGTTGTTCTCCTCAGTATGAACCCGAGGCTGACATCCCCAGTGCAGTATTGGCCAGCAGGCACTTTGTCTGTAACATTTAAAGAATTTTTTTTTTTTACATCTGCTTCCACAATCTGTGATGGAGAGAGCAAGCCTTTCTGTACCTTCAGTAAAGGTGTAAACGCAATTTGTTCTCATGAAGGGCAGCAGCTGTTCGGGTAGGGTCTGACCAATTATGTTTTGTGGGATCTTTAGACCAATCTTCACCTGAGGGCCAGGAAACCTGGAAGGAGCAGAGAAGCTACTGTGTCTGTTCCCTGATCTTCTCCTACTACTGCATCTCCTCTTGTTTAACAGTGCCCAGGACCATCAGGAGAGCCCTGTGCTTGTCCAGAATACAGTTCTGCCACATTTCAGATGCTAGAGAGGTCACTGAGGAAGCAGCTGAGTGGTCTGAGACACTGAGTGACCCCCACCCTCCTGGCAGCAGGGACAGGTCTCTCAGTGACCTGACACAGGGGAAGAGCCTGAGGGTGCTGGTCAGGCAGTGCTGCTTGGGGCACAGCTGGCAGCTTCTCACTCCTCCTCACCAGCACATCCAGACCTCTTACTGCCTGGGGGGCCCGGGGGCTGGGTCTCTAATTCTCAGCATCCTGTCCTTCTGTGACTGAAAGCCCCCTACTGCTGACTTGGACTCACTGTGCCAGCTCCAGAGAGCCCAGCTCTGCACGTACAGCCCTCAATGGGTGAGGTGGGTCTAATTCTATCCCTAAAGCCAGGTATCAGTGTGGAACACTGCACAGCTCCTCATCCTCTCAGAGGGATGGCAGAAGGATGTCATGTAGCATCCTCTAGGATAGACTAGGAGGGGATTCTTTAACACTGCTAATTGTTTGGCCACAGGAGTTCTCCCTGTAAGGAGTAAGCAATTCTGGGAACTCTTTCCAAAAGAAATAAATGCTGCACAGATGGATAGTCCACACATTGCCTTGGCATGCTGATGCCCTTGGTAAGCCTTTTTCCTTTAATCATTTATCTATCTAAGGGCTTTGTCAGGCTCCCTGGAAAGAGATTTTATTCCCAAACAAAGCCCTCTCTGAGGTGAAACAGTGTAAAGCACAGCAGTACTACTCAGCTGTTTGCACTCCTGGTAAGTGCTGGATAATCTTACCTGGGCTTGACTTGCAGACACTGCAGAGCTGGATGTCCTTCCTCTAATGCAATAAAATATGTATAAGTAGGAAAACCATTGTCTGTGGACTGATCTTTATAGTTTCTGGAGCCAAAAGTTAATCCTGGGAAGAGGAAGCTGCTTCACATGTGAAATGGCAATAAGGCAGGAGTGCAGGTGGGAGAGCAGATGGATCTGGTTCACAACATGCCTTCAGGAAGGGTTCAAGGACCCTCAGCACACAGAGCTAAGAGGGTGGTACCTGATGGTTGCAAATAAAGGGATGGGAATGGATGTTTTGCTCCGTGTGTGCAGGGAGATCCAGTCACAGAGACAGCAAAATGTGTTTTCCCCAGACCTCAGCCCAGTGGGGATTACTTTACAAGCAAAACTTTGTAAGAATCCTACTGAGGAAAAATTATGGAAACTAGTGTCCTGTGATTAATGGAGCCAAGATTTCCCAGTGGGAACCCAACATGCTTAATCCCACTCAGGTTAAGCCGTGCTACATCCTCCCAGAAGACATGGACAAGACAGGGCTAGGTGAGAAATCCAGATTTTAAGCCACCTACAAAATCAGCCACTCTTTTGGAAATAAAATGGGAATTTCCATCCCTTTTTACCCATGATTCCCATGGCAGGGGTGAGCCAGAGCAATCCACCATCCCTTTGCTCTCCTGCTGCCAGAGAAACCTGAGAGTTTCATGGCCACTCCTGCCAAGTGTAGCTGCTTTAGTATTGGGCTGGGAATGCACTTCTGGAGCTTATGGGCAGAGGGAAAGGATGGAAAATCCTTGTGGCAGGGAAGGGCTGGGTACCTAGTGTTAGCCTTCATCAACTCAAGATGCTGTTAGAGGAGACCACACCACAGTACAGACCAGTGGAGCTTGCTGAAAGGATCAGCAGTGTCACCAGGGATAAAAGAAACATGAATTCCTGTTCTCAGAGTTCAGGGAAGACACCTGCTTCCTCCAGAGAAGCCAGGATGCTTGCAGCTCCAGGGGTACACAGGACAACTCATCAGGGTGCAGGAGGAAGGTATATTTGGTGCAAATATGTACAAATTAAAAAACAAAATAAAATAATATTTTAAAATAAGTGTTTATTTAATCTTTATCTTGTCCTTTTAAAACCTCTATTCATGTGTGTTTTACAATTTACAAGTATATAACTTATGAATAAAGGGAGACATCCTGCCAGAGGGCTGGAAGTGCCTGCAGTCAGGGTAGTCAGGGTGATTTCCCAAGCTTTCACCCAGTGCGATCTTGCAAGCCCTCAAGGTGGTGACCACGGCTTTAGTGGGTCCCTCTCTGACTCTGCCATGACATCAGGTCCCACCTTGCAGCCAGTCCTGCTTGTCACTGATGGATCAGTGCTGGAGGATCCAACTCCTGTGCCCTGCCCATCTCCCCAAACACCGTTTGCTCCCAGGTGAAGAAATAGAGCCCCTGCCCCGTAGCTGAGTGTGAGGCTGGAGAGTGCTGAGGTCCCCAGAGAGATGCTGTTTCTAGTAAATGTTCTTACCTCATGCCACCTTTTTGTGCCTCCATTACTCAACTCCATTCCGCAAGCAGGAAGGAGGTGGTGGAAGGGAGGGAGAGAGGGAGTGAGCAGTGTCTGGTTTGGGAGAGTCTTGGGCAGGGGACACTAAACTGGGGAGTGACATTCCTAAACCATGACAGCAACCGTTTCTAGGGGCAGTAAAATCCCAGAAAGGGATTTTTTTTTTTCCGCAGTCCCCTTCATAGGAGCAAAGGGCAAATGAAATTAATGAATAAAGAAAATTTAAGAGGTTGGGAGTAGATGACATGGCTGGCCCCATGCCATGCTGCCACCCACCTCTGCCTGGCATCTTCCTGCTCAGCCACGGTGGTGGGGGGGGGAACCACCAGGAGGCAGGTGGCAATTCCTCCCAGAGCTAGGTCTGATGTCCCTGTCGCACCACACCATGGCAGCTCCCTCTCAGCATTCCTTGGACAGGCTCAGAGCCGGCTGACAGCCTGCCAGGGCACCACTGACGCTCTAACAGGGATCCCGCTGCGAGCGTGTTGGCTGGGGCTGGGCCCGGCCGTGCAGCACAGCACAGCCATGGGAATCCCTGCTCTGGGAACCAGGCAGCACATGCTGGCCAGCAGGACCCCAGACCATGGGCCCTATACAGCATCATGCCATTTGTGTTCATGCCAAAGCCTCAGGTCTGTGCCCAGAGTACGGGGCCAGAGATTCTATTGCCAGGATTTCGCAGAGTATCCCCTGACTCCATGGGAGAAAACCTTGGGTGGCCTGGGAACTCTGCAGTACACAGGGACAACCCGGAATCCCTGTTGGACATGGCTGTTGGTGTGACTGGGGTGTCCATGGGGCATCTCTGGGGCTTGTGGCTGTGGAGGCGTATCTCCACCAAGCACCCACTGTCCTGCAGCCAGATGGGACATTTGTACTCTGAAGGGGATGTACAGCCTGGAAAGCAAACCCTAGAGATATGAGACTCATCCAGGACATGGAAAGGGGTTTTGCAAGGAAGCGACTCAGGGACATGGCTCTGACTGAGAAGGGAGAGGTGGTTCAGCAGTGCACGGCTCTATCCAAAGCCAATGGCTGCAGATGAGGTCTGACAAACTCAGCACTCAAAGTCAGGTGCCACAGCTGCAGAGCAGGTGGGGATGAGACACCTGCAGCCATCAGCCTGAACATTGCTCCAGCAGCCACACCACCCACAGATGAGATTCCCCAGCTCCTCACTCGCAGTGCAAGTCATTCATGTGTGACTGGGGGAGTAACCAGATCCCAACACAGCATTACAGGCTGCATTGGGTAGGAAGGGACCTTTCAAGGTCGTATAGTCCAACCCCTCTGCCATGGGCAGAGAGACCTGCCACGTGCTCAGAGCCCAACCTGGCTCTGAACGTTTCCAGGGATGGGGCAGCCACAGCTTCTCTGGGCAACCTGTACCAGGGCCTTTCCACTCTCACTCACATTCTTCTATTGGAAAGAATTTCTTCTCAACATCCCATGTAAGCCTGCCCTCTGGCAGTGGGAAGCCATTCCCCATTGTCCGGTCACTCCAGGCCCCTGTCCAAAGTTCCTCTCCAGCTCTCTGAAGCCCCCTTAGGCACTGGCACAGGCTCTGAGGTGCAGCGCTCGGAGCACCCCGGGCCCGGTGAAGCCGGAGCGGCCGCACCGCGGGGCTGCGGGCGGGAGCGGGGCCCAAAGGGTCTGACCCCGCCCCCGCCGGG
>VZTB01012119.1:214280-238775 GCA_013397245.1 Thryothorus ludovicianus | reverse complement strand
GCTGCTCGCCGCCCTCGGATCCTTCCGTCTGCGCCTCGCCCGTGCCGGTGAGTATCCCCCATTCCCGTGTCCATGTCCTCCCTTCCCCCGCGGATGCTCGTGTCCCCTCCCACGATAAGCCCTAGTGCGGTTGTCCCCTCCTCTCCCCGATTATCCCCAGCTCCACGAGGGATCAGTATCCATGGGTGTTCGTGTTCTTGGGTGGAAGCAAGGTAGGAGGTGCCCCCGCCACGTAGCTCCACGGGGGTTTCTCACTCCCCGCAGCGCTCCCCGGGGACGGACAGCGCCTCCCCGTCACTCTCCTACCCGCTGCTGCAGCCAGGGGCCTGGCAGCGGGTGACAGCGCCGCAGGGCTGGTCCCCCGCAGCTGTTTGGAGGGGCTGGAGGGACCCACAGATGTGGATCCTGGAATGGGGAAGGAGCACATATTCATGGGAGCGGCCTTCATGAAGCACCTTTATTGGTAGAAAAAAAAACTAAAACAACGTCAGAAAAACACCGAAATAAAGGAAAAAATAAAGGTGCTGCAGTTGCCGAGCCATCCCGGGGAGCCGCCGGGGAGTGCGCTGGAGGGAGCCCTGTTTGCCCACCTGCCTCATTGCCCCGGGAGCGGCCTCAGCATCGCCCCACTGGACCAGTGACATTTCTGCTCTCCGCCGGGGCAGAAGGAATGGGTGGCCTTTGAGCCTCCCTCCCCCTGCAACACTGCCCTAAGCTGCCGTGCTGTCTGCTGAAGAGTTGTTTCGGGGCGTTCAGGTTTGGTTTGTTTGAGTTTCGGGGTCTGGGTTAGGGCATTTCCCCTCCTGGGGCATCTTGCTCTGTGCCCACTGCTGGGGTGCGTGGGGCTGTGATGGGCACAAACAACCGCGCAGGAACCCCACCGGCCCCAAGCCCCGTTGGTGCCTGCGGGGAAGGCAGTGGCCGCCCGCCCCGGGAGGTGCCGTGTCCCTACCCAGGTACGGCCTGTCTGGCGCAGGTGCTTTCCGCCTCGCTGGCGCAGGAGCCGGGAAGGGCTTCCTGGCTCCCAGCATTGTTTGCGGATCCGATATTGTTTCCCTGTTCTGGCTCCCGGCAGGGCAGACGCCGGGCAGGCGGACGCCGGGCCGATAGCCTGCTGTCAGCCGGGGCCCGGGTGGCCTCGCCACGCTCCCGTGTGCTCTGAGGGACGTCAGGAAGCTGCAATAATTTTTTAATCTCCCACGTCGGAGGGTTGGAGGCAGAGGTGGGGGTGCTCCTGCGCTCCCCCTATTCCCAACGAGCCAAGGCTGGGGTTGCCCAGCCAGAGGTACTGCTGATACAGGCCGAGATGGGAGGAATGAGATCCGGGCGGCTTGGATGAGCCACCAGTGATCCAGCATAATCTCTGCTTCTCCTGAATTTAAGGGGTTAGTGTGAGATCATCTGGCCTTGCAATGCTGGTAGGGCAGGGTCCCTTAAGGGGCAGCTGGGCTGGCTGTGCCTGGGTGCTGTCAGGGGTTGTGGTGACAGTTTCCCCTTCCCCTCCCTTCCCAGCCCTTGGAAGATGCTGGAGGTGAGCATGAGGGGCCTGACACCGCAGCCTGTTCCAGTGCTGAGATGTTGCACATTCTTGACACACATGGGGTCAGATTTTTAGCTCAACCTCTTTCCCCCGAGAGAAGCTGGGGACAGTGTCTTTGCACTATTCCCAACAGCAGCATCCCATTGCCGGGAGTTTGAGGTTGTGTGGCATGTGGCAGTGGGAACTCCAGGTAGGCTTTTCTTAGGGATGGCTGAAGACATATCCCTGGGATTCTGGGAAGATAAAGGAGTCTCTGTCCTGACCTCGCCACCTTCCTCTGAGTGCAGTGGGGCACAGGAAGCATTGGCTGTTCATTCTCACTTTATAATTGACTTTCCTGGGCAGATGGGGCCAAGTTTGGCTTTCTCTGGGGATGACTGTGAGGTGGAGGTGGCAGGCCCAAGAACAGCTCCTGCTCTATGGTATGCTGATAAAACTGGCTCCTGGCAAGGAGAGAGCCAGGGAGAAGGTCCTGCACCACCATACCCATGTCCTTCTGCCTCTGCAGCTTCATCAAAGCTTCTTCAGATGGGATTTGGCATCTCCTCCTCCTCACTTTCCTTGGTTGGCGCTGCGACCCAGAGCCCTTGCAGCAGATGCCATCTCCTGGGATGCATCTGCACGTGGCTCAGTAACATCCTCATCTTGCTGTGAGCCTGATCCAAGCTGGAGGAAGGGCAGTGCTTTGGAGGTGCTGCAGGGTGGTTTAGGTTGCTTGCTGCTCTTCAGCTGGGCTTTTTTCCCCTATGTGTCTCTATGCATCACACCAGGCTTTGGGCAGAGGCCCTGCCTTGCTTAGTTTTCTGGCTTTATTTCCTGGAACATGAGTGAGAGCCATATTTCTCCCCATTTCTTGAGTAAGTAGGTTGCCAAATTTCATCTATTATTATCATTGTTATTATTGAAAACAAAAAAAAAATGTTTTCCAAATGGGATGACAGGCTAGAACCCCATTTTTTAATAATCCTGAACCCTGCTGCCACAGCCAGACATTCCAGACATCTGGAGAAGATGCTTAGCGAAATCTGAGTTGTTTCCAGTCCAAGTGACCCATTTGGCCATGTTTGACCTGCTGGCTCTGCGCTGCAGCTCCTCCTCATGCCACTCTGCAGGGATGTGGCTGGGAGCACAGATGCTGGTGTTGATACTGGCTGCCCCTGCTCTGCAGTGGTGCAGAGACTGCTCAAACTTCCCAGCTGGGCATGGCTAGACAGAAGCCATCCTGTGGGAAGCTCCCAGGCTCAGCCTGTATTGGGATTGTCAGTCTCTTGGCTTTTCCTCCTTACCTGATTGTCCATTGCTGCACTGGGGACAGGGTTGGGATGCAGTGGCCCCAGGAACCCTGTGCTGACCCCTGAAGCTGCGGCAGCTCCAAGGTGCTCTTGGGAGCAAGACAGCAAGACTGGTGCTGCGCCCGTGGTGCTTGCAGGGGCCCGGCTGCCCTGCCGAGCTCCTCGGGGCTCTGGGCAGTGAGTGAGCTGGGAGTAGTCTCTCAGCCTTGCAACAATCAGTCAGTGAGCGTGCAGGAAGCAGGCTGTTTTTTCTTGAGGCACAGGAAAAGTTCCCTTGGCCCCTCGTGGGAGTGGTGGCGGTGGTGGGCACTGGTCCCAGTCAGCCACCCCATCCATTCAAGCCTCCCATGGCTGCATGGTGGGGTGTCCTCTGCCACACTGGTGCAGACCAACTGTTTCTTCACACAGCAGCTGGGGTGCTGCTTCCAGTTTAATTTTCCATGTAGTTTTATTCTTGGAGATAATGTCCCCACCTTGTTTTCTGGGGTTACATGTGCTCAGCTGGCTCCCTCTGTGGGAAGGGAGCCCTTGTGGGGGTGAGGTGTGGAGGAGCTGGGATGTGGGGCGCAGGCATCCTACAGGGCTCCAAAGAGCTGATACCCATGCCAAGGACATAGGCAGGTCTCCGTCTGCAGGCTTGATGAGGGGGAATGGGTGGAAAGATGTCTGATAATTCCAGTTGCAGAATCAGTATCAAGGAAGAGTTTGTGGAAGAGGGGGGGTGAAAGTCTCTCATCCCTTTTGCCATAGCTTTATGGGGAATCATAAATCTATGTGCACCCCAGCAATACCCTGGGGGTCCCAGTGCGTGGAGAGCTGGAGCTCAGGGTGGGGAGACTGGGATTCTGGAGCCAGGGCCCTGATGCTTGCACAGTGCGGGGGTCAGGTCCTTTGGATCTGCGATTTCCTGGCAGCTCTAGAGACCAGTCCCCCACTCTAGGGATCCCTCAGTCCTCAGGGAGCCCGAGTCTTCCTGCAGCGCAAGGGAAGGTGCATCGATATTTGCCTGAAATGTCTCTTCTGGGCCATGGGGGTATTAAGGGAGGTAATCGGCTTATCCCTGCCGGGTGCTTCCGGGGGGGCACAGCGTCAGGGGGGTGACTGTGGTCAGGGCATTGGGGACAGGGAGGGTGGTTATGGATGCTGGAGACTAGAGGGGCGATGGGGGGTGTCAGGGGTGACAGTGTGGCAGGGGAACAGAAGGGGTCACGGGATGGACAGTGTGCTGGGGACAGAAGGGGTGATACCACAGTGGGGACTCTGGGAATGAGAAAGTTAGTGAGGGCTGCTGCGGACGAGAGTGTTGATGTGGTGATGGGCATGTTGTGGGCAGGATGGGTGGTTTGGTGCCCAGGATAAGAGGGGTGATGGCATGGCCTCTCCCCGTGTGCAAGGCGCTGGGTCCCTGGGCACAGGGTACAGAAGCTGCCATCAATCCCATCCCTGCATCAAATGCATACGCACAGTGCCCTGGTGCTTTGTCCCCACCGAAAGCTCTGAGTCTGCTCCATGAGGAGGATAGTGGCTCCCCTGGGCTGGCTGGCCCCAAAACCCCAGGGCCTGGCCCGTACACCGCTGCCAGTGCTGAGATCTCTCCCTCCTGTGCCTGGGCATAACCCAGCACTGCTGCCGTTCCAAATGGCAGCTGCAGGCCTGTAATTAGCCACTTTGTGAGCTAACAGGAATTGCAACAAGAAGAAACTGGCCGTTAAGTGCCTGGAGTGAGCTTTGAATTGGAGGCAGGAAACGAGGCCAGAGCAGCCAGGTCGTGGTCCCTGCCTTACCCTGCCCACAGCACCTCAGGCTGCAACTGCCCATATTAACCCATGCATACTGTGGCACATGCTAGGGTAATTCCTGCACAGATAGAGCATGGCAAAGCCTAGGAGAGGTATTTGCTGTTTGAGTGGGACCCCATTGCACTAGATGGGTGACATGAGAGGGGACATGTCAGCTGAGTGCTGGCAGGGACCCTGACTCATTATGCAGGGGTTCCCTGGGCTCCTGGCCCCTGTTCCGTTCCTACAGAGAGGAGACTGTGGTGGAGGTGGAGGCAGGAGGTGTGGAAGGTGGAGGTCTCCAGTGCACCCATAGCACCCATGGCTGCTGCTCGGGCTGGGCTGGAGGTCAGCAGGGGAGCACTCCTGGGGAGCCCTCAGCTCTCCTGTGGGTGAGGAGCTGCTCTGCCTCGGGGAGTTCGTCATCTCGCACCTGTCAGAGAGAGAGAGACAGCCCTAAATCAGGAAAGAGGGTGGCCTGGTGAGCTGCTGTAATGTGACCCATCCTGCAGCCATCATTCCCGTCTTCTTGGCTAGGAAGGAAAAGGTTTCCCTGAGCTGGCTCTTGCTATGCAGCATATACCCCAAAATCTCTGGGTCCAGCTCTTTTGGCACCATCTGCAGCCCTTTCTCAAGAGCCCTGGGCTGCTGCATGCACCAGCAGTCCTAGGATGCAGCTGTGCATCCCATAGACACCCAGTTTCTGTGTTTATGAGACCTCTCAGTTTCTGGGCTCTGTCCCATGGGACACAATGGCCCTGCAGGTCTTTATCACTGGTGGTGGCCAGATCAGCGTGGGTGCAGCCCCAGTGAGGTGGGTCCTGCAGCCCCTGCGTTTCTGCCTCCCTCTGCTCTTGCATGTCCACCAATATGGAGGGTGCCCACCTGGAGTCCCCAAGCCAGCCCTTGTTCCAAAGGCTGTTCCAAAGGCTGTTCTTCTAATGGCTGTTCCAACAGCCAAAAAGCTTGGCCCCTATTGCTCCAGCAGCCATATTGCTCCATGGGTAAGGAACTGTGTCCCCAGGCACCTGTTTCAGGGTGATGGGCTGGTGAGAGCACCAGGGCTGGTGCCAGGCAATGACTAGACAGAGGGAGCTGGGTAGACAGGCAGAATCCCCACCTTGAACCAAAAAATAATCAGCAAAACCCACTCCACCTCTGAGCTGCTGGAGTCTCAGCAAAATTATGCTGGTGCCTCTTTCCCACTGGCTGCAGGATGTATCTGGTGGTGGTGTGGGATGGTTTTGGCCTTTGCTAAAGAGCATCTTGGCCCTGATGGGCGGAGTGGTGCTGCTGCTCCAGATGGGTATTTCCAACCCAGTAGTGAGAGTGCATGTGAGCCTGTGGCTGCTTTCAGATGACTGAGCTGTCGTGGCTTCTGGCCTGGCAGCTCCCTGAGTGCTGTGCTATGGGCTGGGCTGCCCTCTCCCACCTCCCTGCTGTCACACAGAGAGAGCTCACCAGGGCTGTGGCTCTGCTGCGGCTCACTGGACAAGTGTGTACCCATGGAGTGCTCTCCTGCTGATGAGTCAGTGCCCAGGAATGTCAGATGGAGAGAGCTGGACCCCACCCCTTCCCTCCAGACTGCTCAGCGCTTCAGGTGGGTCTGTGGTGCTGGGGCTGCCCATCCTCTGTGATGCCAGCACAGCAAGGATCCACAGCAGTGCTGTGCTGCTCGTTGGAGTGCTCCAGAGTACCTCAGGGGTGCGAGGATGAGCCGCTTGATGGTGCTTGCTCTGCACCATAGCTCTATCCATCAGCTGCTTCACTTGTGACATGGTGCAAAACCTGCCCAATAAGAAGGGAATTAAAGAACCCAACTGTAGCCCCAGCAAGTTCAGGGTATGTGCAAAGTTCTTTGGTATTTACTTGAGCAAAACCTGATAAACAAGGCTTAAAGTGAGTAGTTCAGGCTGATAAGAGCAGCCAGATGCATTGGGGTGAGGTGGCATCAGTGGCAGCCTGGGGTCCCCAGTATGGGTGGGTGTGCATGCAGCGAAGCAAAGCCAGCAGCAGGTTTGGGTGGGCAGGCCTGGGGAGATGTCGTGTGGCACCTGGTTTGCCTTTTGCTTTTTTATTATTTCTTCCTGAGTATCTGAAGCCACTTGTGGTTGGAGACCCCCTACTACAGCAGGGACACAGAGGGGTTGAAGTGCTGCACATCCTGGATGTGGCAGCCTCTGCAGGCCTAGAGTTGGGGCTTGTCAGCATCCAGGGTTGTTGAGTCTGGGATACCAGAGGGATCTTGCTGGCTTGATGCCCTCCTCACTGGCCACAGGCAAGGAGAGCCATGTCCTCTTCTACCTCCTGGCTCTGCCCAGTGTCTGCTGGGGTCTGGATCTGTGGTTTGCTGAAGCTGTTTCCACTCATCCTGGTGCTCTATCCTGTTCCTACAGCCCTGCCAATCCAGCTATTTCATTTGTACAACAAGCAGGCTGCCAGGGCAAGGAACAGGGATTTTTCTGGCCCAATTAAGGGCTTTGAGTAGTGATGACACAAAATTCCACTCCCTCAGCCTGGTGGAGATTGCCTGGTTCTGCCCCAGTCTGGAATCACAGGAGTAGGGTGGGGTTTTGGGATGCTTGTAGATGAGGTGTCCTCTAGAGCAGGGACAGGCTCTGAGGGAACACTTGTAGTTGGGAGGCAATGTGTTTGGGGATGCCAAGGGCTTGGCATCTCCCCACCTCTACAGGAATCTGGCTCAGCTCCTCTTGGCCCTCCCTTTCCCCCTTGGCGTTGAGCATGGAGCAGGACAAGGATCTGGAAGCCCATCAGGATGGCCCAGCATGCATGTCCACCACACTTTCTGCACTGCCACCAGGGCTCTGGGCTGGTGACCCCCAAGCAGCAGCAGCAGAATGAGGATGAGGGTGGGGGTGGAAGATGGGAGTGGAGAGAGTGCTGATAAGGCCTTTTTGCATCGTTCCTGGGCGGGACCATGTCTGGTGGGAGTGTCCCATCAGTGGGACTGTCCACTCCATGGGAGCAGGGTACAGTGAAGTGTTTGCTGTGCAGCCATGGGGAATGCTCCCAGAGGTCCCCTATAGGTGTTCCCTGTCCGCAGCCTGTGGCACAAGGCTGCTGGCACTGTTTTTTGGCCACAACAGAAACTGTGCTGGAGATCATCTCTGCTGGCTGGGCCAGACCTCAGCACCATCAGCCTCAGCTGGGAGTCAAGACACAAGCCATGGTGGCCTCAGGGATGGGAGCTGGTGGCATGTTGCATCTGCCTGACCAAATCTGCTGAAGCACAAAGAAGCACTTCCAGCTGCTCCTCTACTGGTGGAGTAGCACACACCAGTGCTCCTGCAGGACATGGGGCCAGACTGGTGGCCATGGCTGTGCCTGCCACATGCTCTGTCCCCAGAAATGACTTGATGTGACCAGTGTCCCTCCACTCCTGGTTTCTAGGGTCAACGCTGCAGAGAGCCCTTCTCCTCTGTCTTTGCGTGGGAAGGGGCTTGGCTGCTGCATTTTCAGGGTCAGGAGCACAGCAGTGATGTGAGCAGCTGCTGGCAGTAGCAGGGCCTGCAAAGGGACTGCCCAAGCAGTGGTGCCAGCTGTGTCCAGGAGTGGGCATTGCTCTGGGGGTTCAGCACAGTTCCTTATCCCCCTGCCTCCTAGTGCAGGAGACAGCAAGCCCACCACCAGATCATCAGTGGGGTGTCTATCCTGCAGTCACTCTATGTCTTGTGGCTGGTGTGTCAACTCTGCTTGGTGTGTGCAGCATCTAGCCTGGCATTGTTACTACAGCTGCTGGCAGTCACTGCCTCTGACTCACTTCAGGAACCACATCCCTGGACATGGAGCAGTGCAGGTGAGGTGCTGGGGTGCCTCAGCAACCTGTGCTCCTGCCTGCTGCTGGATAGCAGCCCTGCCCCTGCCCAAGGAGGCTGTGGACAGGGGGAAGTGAGACCTTGGGGGCTGGAGTTTGGTGGGGGCATTGTGCCAGTCTGCTTGCCTAATGCCTGCTCAGAGCCTGCTCCAGAGCACTCCTTCAGAGCCAGGAGCACTTTACAGAGCTGAGAGGGAGTCATGGCCAGTGTCACCTGGCAGTGGAAGTATTGGGAGGGCAGGCTGTAGGCAGGACCCACAGCAGCTCCCACATAATCTGGGTGGAGGAGGAGGATGAGGAAGAGGAGGAGGAGTGACCTTGGAGTGGAGCTGGCAGAGACCACACCACTACAGGCCCTGCATGGGTTGCTGCTGCTGCTGGCGCTCTGTCATGGCCTTGCTGTGGTCTTTCCTCAGCCAGTATGCAGGGGCCTGACGTGGGAGTGAGATCTCCACCCTGCTCCCCAGACACCCCAATATCCACTCCTTGCTCAGTGCCCATGTCCTGCTAGGGTCCATGTCCTGCTGCAATAGAGGGGCCAGACCCAGAGATCCTGGGCAGGCTGCTCTGTCCCAGTGGGCTCAGCCCATGCCCAGTGGGCTCTGCCAGCTCACACTGTTGGCACTGGGGCTGGCAGCTGAGAGGAAGACTGGGTGTTGGCATTGCCAGGACCTTAAACATTCACACCAACGCTCAGCACTAATTAATTATCCTCTTACGTTCACTTTTATCTCTCTATCTGCAGCAGTGACGCAGCAGGGGCAGTCTCAGCCTCCCTGGCCACACAGATGTCCTCCTTGGGTTTATTTTTGTTTCTTTTTCAGCTGTTTGTTTTGGCATGAGCGTGGAAGAGCTGCTCCACCCAGTCTGTGACTGCCAGTGGCTCTATGCCCTGCCTAGGCACCCCCTGTCACAAGCATTGGGCTCGTCCTGAGTACCACCCTGGGTTCCCAGATCTCCCCAGAGTGAGTCCTTGAGGATGCAGCTTTGTGCTTAGCTTTCCCCTGTGGAAAACACATCCAGAGGCCTTGCTGCTCACATGACCATGTTTCCTTCTGGGCACAGGTCTGTTCCTGCTTACGTGTCCCTAGCTCATGCCCACGTGCTGTCTGTCTGTGCCAGCTGCCGTGTCCCAGGCACCTGCTGGCCTTGGGCTGGGGTCCTACCTGCTCCTCCAGCACCAGCAGCTCGGCCCAGGCCTGAGCTCAGTTTAAGATGTTACCCCAGTGGTGTTCTGGGCTCCCTGCTCACCAGCACAGGACTTGAGCAGCATGGCAGGGCAATGATAGCAATTGGAGCATCCCCCTCCTCCAAACACCCCTGGCACATCTGGACAGCAGCATCCTGGCTGTGCCATGCCTGGTGCTGGCTGCACATTCCATATCGTTCATTGCTTGCTCCTCTGATCTGTACGGTCCTGCTGGCAGGGCCATGCAGGATTAGGGTCCTCTCTGGACCCCAGCTTGAGTCGCTCTGCCCAGCCCACTTGTGGCCAGGCCATACTGGGCTGCACTGGTGCCAAGCAGGGAATGTGGTTGGGATGGGGAGATCCCAAACTTCCCAGATTCAACAGCAGCCCTGCAGGCAGAGGCAAGACTGGGAGCTGCAGCAGGCATGCTGGCACTGGTGACAGGTGGGTGGCATGGTGGTGACATGGCCACAGCTGGTTGGAATTAGGACCCATGTGCAGTGGCCAGCCCCAGTACCCTGCCTTGGGGTGAGTGTTCACAACGGGGGTGCCCATGGCCAGAGTATTGGGGAGCCTACCACCTGCCTGCTCAAAAAGTGGACAGGTGGCACCAGCCCCCAGGAGTGTGTGAGTGTGCAAGGGTGGGGCAGCACTGGGGCAGTGCAGTTTGACTGCCCCACAGGGTGGCAGTGGTCAGAGTTGGAGTGCCCATGTGGCACCTAGGTGGTGGCACAGAATGCTCAGTCCGCATCACCTAGCATGGTACTGAGGTGTCCACTCCCAACAGCACAGGACTCTCACTGCTGGGCTTTGAGGTGGGCTCAGAGAGTGGCAAAGCCCCTGTGGGCCCCCTCAGTCCACAGGGTGCCCACACAGTGATGCCAGCTCACCAGCTGGTGACACGTGGGGAGCTCTAAACTGCAGCCAGTGACAGCTGGGCAGGCACAGCTCGTTCCTCAAACAGAGATAACAGCCTTCACTGGGATCCAGCCTGGGCTTTATTTACCCAGTTGCTGGACTCTGGCTTGGGGCTTTGCCCCTATCACTCCTCACAAGGTGGCTCTGAGGGTCTTGATACCTGGCGCTGTGGGGTGACCCACACTGGGGTGACTTCCTCCAGCAGTGATCAACAGTGCAGCAACTGTTTTGGAAGAAAGTGTTTCCATGAGCCTGTGGCACTGACAGGGGCCCCTTCAGGTGTGTTCCCCTGTGCCCCACGGAGCTGTGACATGTCCCCACCCTGAAACTGCATAGTGCCACAACCTCCTGCCCCGGTTTTTAAACAGAGCGGCCTTGAGAGTAACCCTGGAGAGTTGAAGCCAGGAGCCAAGTCCAATTTCTGTGCTTAGACATCTGATTATTTGCCCATTAAGCACTAATTGCCCCCCAGCCACGTGGCCAGGCCCCACACCGTCCCTGGGGAGCAAATAGTCCAGCAAAGAAAAACAGCTCCCATGGACATAGTGGGCACTTCCCCCCACCCAGAGTACACCCCCTCCAGGCTGCTGTGCATGGCAGAGGGGACAGCCAGCATTAAAGTTGCAGTTGCTGCACCCTTGCCAGTGCCAGCCGAAGTGGGGAAGGTGATGACTTCCTCATGGGGTACAGTGGGGAGTTGCTTGGGCACCGGCTGAGGGTTCTTAGTGTAGCTGCACCCTGCAGGGAGCAGTTTGATGGTGAAATATGGCCATGTGAAGGCAGGGGGTTTCGTATCCCGCTTGTGTGGCTTTGGGGTGACATCTTTCCTTCACCCTTGCTGGGGGAGCAGAACTGTCATGATTCTTGTTCTGGCAGTTCCATCCTGTTAAGGACTCTCAGCTATGTAGAAGTTGCTGACCCCCCCCACCCCCCCCCGCCCCTGCTGTGGTGCAGGGCTGGCGTTGCTCAGGACAGCCCCCACGGTTGTGGTGCCCCTCGCTGTGGAGTGCACCGGGGCTTTCTCCTGTGTCGCCGTCCCCAAGCACAGGCACAGAGGGCGGGCAGGGGCCGCTGCGTTGCTGGTGCCAGTGTGGGTGGTGAGGGCTGGCAGGGACTGCTCGAGGTGCGTGGGCTGGTGCAGGGAGCCGGCTCCTCCTGTGACTCATTGCCAGCCTGGCCCTGCTCCCAGTGCAGCCCCACAGTCCTGCTCTCTGCCAGCTGCTCCCTGCAGAAATGCTTTGAGCATGGCCGTGCACAGCAAGGTGAGGGGCAGAGTAGAGCAGCTGTGTGCCACACTGCCAGCCAGCCATGCAACCCCATCCAGCTCCTCCGCCCATGCAGTTGTGCCCCGCATGAGTGCTGGGTGCACTGAGGGGCACCTGGTTCCACACTGCCACCAGATTGTGAGGGAAAGACACTCGTGCTGCAGCAGGACCACCAGTGTCACCATCAAAGCCAGGATCCTAGTGTGTCCCCAACAGCCCTCTGCCACAGGTAGTACCTGAGTGCCGGCCCTTCATGTCACAGTTCCTGTCTCCAGCTCTGCACGTGGTTTGCCACCATCCCCTGGTTCAGGACTCAGCTTTGTGTAGGACATGAGGACCTTGTGCCCCCCAGGGAGGTCCACCTCCTGCAGTGAAGGCCCAGCCACGATGGCACTGCTATGGCGCAGTGGATTGGTGAGGCTGGAGCCTGGGGAGCTCATGCCTGTACCCAGGGAGTGGAGACTCGCTGGGGCTGATATGGGCATGAGATGCCCCATGAAACTGCAAGCGAGGTCTGGGGTGCAGTTCAGTGCCAGGGAGGGCTGGCTCCCACTGCTTCCTCCAGAGAATGCTGAAGGGATGGGAGCCCAAGTGCTGGTACCAGCACTGCCACACCCTGCTGAGGCTTTGGGGGAGTTGGTTCAGGACGTTTGGTTTGACAGTCACCACACAAGCATCAGTGTGTGTTGGTTGGATTTCATCTCCCAATGCAGGGCAGGCAGGGGCAGGAGACCCTGGTCACTGCCAGCTCTGCAGGGCTCAGAGTGTCCTGCAGCACTCCCATGGGGTGTACCACTGCATGGTGGCACCCTAGGGCTGGGGACTTTTTGGGGGGTAAGGGCACTGCATGCTCATCACTGCATACTGCCTTGTGCAGGTCAGGAGTCACAGACTACCTCAAGTTGGAAGGGATCCTTGAAGATCATCGAGTCCACCTCCTTGGTCATTAAGCTCATGGGTAGATCCAGATGGTGATGGCTTTGTGGAGGCAAAGCGGGGTCGAGGGGCGGCTGTGGTGAAGCCCAGTGATAGCTGCAGCAGGAGCAGCCACAGGCAGTCGGGGGCAGCTGGGTCCCACTCCAAGAGGCCATGAACAGACCTGGCAGTGTGTTTAACCTCTCTTCCTCCTGACCTGTTTTGTCCTGTCCCCACAGCAGCGTCATGTCCCCGGAGCCTGGACTGTGCCCTGCAGCGCCGAGAGTTCTGCCCGCCGGGGTCAGGTGCCTGCGGGCCCTGCCTGCCTTCCTTCCAGGAGGATGACCGTGGGCGCTGTGTCCAGAAACAGCTCTCACCCAGTGGTAGGTGCACCCCCCTCCATCCCTCTGCCTGCACACATACCCTGCACCTCTCCTGCTCTGGGAGGTTCTGTGCCTCAGAGCAGCCCCCAACCCCAGCAATACCCCATCCTCTTTCTTCTCTCCATGGCAGCTGTATCTCTGTGGGAGTGGCTGCTCTTCTCTCTCTCACCCCACTCGCCTCAGCTGGGGTGGCAGTTTTGGGCTGGAACCCCATCCTGCTCTACGTGCATCCTCCTCTGGTGACTGCATTGTGGCCCTGTCAGCACCCTGTGGAGCCCAGGACCTCCAAGGACAGGAATAGGACAGGCAGCTTCGGGGCATCTCCATGGTCTGCCTGGCTGTTCCAGGGTTCAGGCTTTGCAGGAGCAGGGGAGCTGCTTTCAGCACACAGAGCAGTGACTTATGCTGATTCTGTGGCTGACTGAAACAGATGTCCATGGCCTCACCCACCCCAGGGCTGAGCTGGTGCCATTGTTTGGGATTTCAGTGCCTGATTCCCTTTGGTTTGAGATGTTGGGTTTTAGTTCAGGATTGCTGTTTCCTCCTTGGGTGATGCCCAGCATCCATGCTGGGAGGGCTGGAGTCAGCAGTGACAGGCAGAAGCACTCCCTGGCTGCACACCAGGGCACTAACGGCTGCACTGGGTGTCATTCCTGGCTCCATCCCCAAGGGATCTGAGGGCCTGTGGCAGCCCGAGTGCAGCAGCCCATGGTCACTCATCCCACTGCTGCTGCAATACTTGAAGGGTGCTCCCAGTGCAGCTTTGGCACCTGTACCTTGGTTCAGTTGCAAAGACAGTGCTGGGGGCCAGGCACAGGCATTTTTTAGCATGAAGTCATCTCTTCGTGCAGCTTGGAAAGCTGTGGCAGAGGTATTTCTGTGCCCCCTTATAATGGGCTTATCTTGCAATTGAGTTAAGACCATAATTATGGCTCCCCACACATTTATTGCCATAAAGTGGAGAGACCTCTGTGGCTAAGGAAGAGGCCAGGACCAACCACGGCCTCAGGCTGCCTCTGGTGGGTTCTGGTGGGGACTGCCTGGATGCAAAGTATTCTGGTGTGCAAAGTACTCTGAGTGACCTCCTGGTACAGAATGTATGGGCATGTCCCCCACCCCATCCTTCTCCACCTGCTCTTCACTCCCGCTCTCCAAAAGTCTCCTGCTAAGGGGTTCCAAACTCCTGGGGAGCTACTAAAAGCATGCAGGGTGGCTTGTCCTGTGCCAGGCAGGATGGACAAGCATTGGTCATTGAACCAGGGAGGCAGCTGCCCCTGCATCTGAACTCCATGGAGACAAGGAGGGGTCCTCTGAGTTTTGGAAGACTGCTTTGTGTTGTTGAGCATATTTAGGGTCCTGTAAGGGTGCAGTTGGATATATCCTTCGCCCGTGGCTCAGCCCAGTTGGGCACATGGAGGATGTCAGAACCCAGCATGCCATCAGTGCCATTCTTCCTGCCAGGAGAATTACCTTGTAAATCAGAGGAGGGTCCTTCCAAAGCAAGGCTCTTTGGCTGAAATGAGAGGGAGGGCTGAGGGATTGCACAGGGATAGGGTCTAGACTTGGCATCTGACAGCAGTCAGTGGCCCTGCCATGAGCTCTTCATCCCCTGGTACTGAATGGCTTTAGCAGTTGTTTATTTTTTAATGTGAAGAGCAAATTCCCTTGTCGCAAGGGCAGCACATGCGCTGGTGTCTCCATAGCAACCCAGCTCCTTTCTGGAGGATGTGACCACAGTTGCATCCTCACCCAGAGAGATGCAGGACCACAGTACCATCCTCTAAGGACCCACCATGGGAGGATGGTGACACCAAGGTCTCTCCCAGTTCCATCCTGTTGTCCCAAGCAATGCCACTAACTTGTGTCAGCAAAAGTATGGGGACTGTGGTAAATAAATAAGGGGGATCCCCTCCCAAGTCCTCTATTTTAGGATCCTGAGAATGCCCAGCTCCTCTTGGCAGGGAGGCACCATTATTTTTCTGTGGGGATTTTCTCATCCTGCCTGTACCTTCATCTGGTAGCAACACCAGAGGAGGCTGTGAGGATGAAGAGGGGCTGTGAATCTGCATTTAGGGGGGGATGCAAGGCAAATGGAGCTGCTGTAGACCAAGGATGGCTAATCCTTTAAAGGAGACACCCATGCAACCCTTTTGCTACATGGGCAGCCCTTTAAACGGTTACACATCCTTGAGCCACTTGTGACTGCTGGTGATGCCGATCCTGGGATCTTGACACTGTTCGTTCCCCACAGTTCCTGGCAGGAGCCAGGGATCTTCTCCCAAGAGCAGCTTCTTGGGGTGAAAAGCAGCCTTTGGGGTCTCAGGAGGGCAATGCATGTGAGTGGTGTGTTCCTGCCATTGTGTGTAGGGGTCCCAGCATATCTGGCAGAGCATCAGCTCAGGGTTGAGATGAAATGCATGGAATCTGGGTGCAGTGCATCCCACAGCTGGCTCTCTGCACCTGGCTGCTGCTGCATGGGGCTCTGAGCCCCCCAAAATCCCATGCCCACCATGGTGCTGCATGTATCTGTGCTGTATCTGGTTTGACTGATGTGCTTTGAGATAGTGGGTCTCATCCCTGCTTCTGCTTGACCAGCATGGAGCCCCACTGGGCTGCAGGAAGCACCTTGGGAAAAGGGGGAAAAGGGGCCTCAGCTCACAGACACGGAGGTTCCCCCTTCCCTACTTGTTGTGCTGCCAGCATCAAGGAGAACATCAGCCATTCTGGGACAGGACTGTAGAAATTAGTGGATTTGTAGGAATTTTGTGCCCCCCTGTGGACACTGTCAATCACAGGTTTCCACGGCCCAGGGCAGAAGCCACATGTGTCTCTCCTTGGTCCCTGTTTTCCCAAATTGTCAGAGTGGGTGTTTGTCCCGGGGTTGAGCCCTGAAGAGGTGGAAGCCCTGAGGAGAGGCCAGGGGCAGAGCAGAGGGACTGTGGGGCTGTGTGCCAGCCTGGCTGTGCCTTCCTGCTGCAAAAGTGGTGTCAGCTGCCATGAGGGGGCACCCGCACCCTGCACAAGCCCTGCCTGCACCCCTGAGTGCCCCTGTGCATGTCCTGTGTGCGCCAGCGTGCCCTGTCCCATCCCTGCCCTGCATGCCCTGTGTGCCCTGCCTGGGCCCTGTTTGTCCCCAGCACCTGCTCCTGCTCCTGCTGCAGTCAGGCAGGAGCTGGGTCTCACCCCGGAGCCCTGTTCCATGGAGCAGCTCAGGGCCAGAACCTCACACACCCTCAGTGCCTGGCAGGACCCAGACCTCGATGCCTTCAAATGTGTGGTGGCAACTGTGGCATCACTGGGGGAAGTTTATCTGCCACACAGAGTGGGAAATGGGCAGCTCTTAGCCATTGGAAGAGAATTTGGTGATAAAGCTGGCTAGTGCAGGTAAGTGGGACAGCCCAGGCGCTGCAGCAGCCGTTACCTCGGTTTCCCAGGTAGCACTTCACACACTCCCACAGAGTGAAAGACTCTGAGGGACCTGGTGGCTGCTCTGGCTGCTTTTTCAATTTTTTTTCCCTCCCTTGTGGAGACAGACCTTTCCCAGAGTGCAGAGGGGATCTAGAGCCAGAATGTCCCCATCCCAGGCACTAGGATGTCCCCTGGGACAGGGCTATCCCCATCCTGGGCAACAGGATGTCCCACTCAGGCACAAGGCTGTCACACTGAGTCCCATCCCCACTCCCTTGCCGTTGGAAGACCTTGGCCCCATGCTGGCACCATGGCACTCACCTATTGGGCACGTCACTGGCACAGCCTCAACCTGGCACCACTTGGCTATGGTACTGCTCTGGGATGAAAATAACAGGATGTAAAGGGTCAGGGAAACTCGGGGCTCCAGCCAAGGGTGGGAGGCTGGGAGCAGTTTAGGGGCACAAGGGCATGGAGGATGTGGGGACAGTGACTCTCGGTACTTTTGTTTAAAGCGAGTCCCCCTTTTAAATTGTTTTTTGGCTCATGTGGCTCTGAGTCATGGGGCAGCAAGGTGGCCTTTGTGCATGGCTCCAGAGGGAATCAGGATTTATTTCCAAACACTGGATGTGAGGACAGATTCCAGAAGAGATGCAAGTATTATAACCTTAAATTATCTGGGAAGCAAGCTGCCAGTACCACCTTGCCTCCCTATGTCTGGATTTAGCCCCCAGGGCTTCCCTGAGGGGACAGTCTGAATATGGGCAAAGTCTGAAGCAGGGATAGGATGGGGATTGAGATGGGGACAGGGATTTCTACTGCCTTTGAAGTCGAGATTAATCCTGTTAAAAGCAGTGGTGAGTGTCAGAGCTGGATTCTGCTTGATGAGCCTGAGAAGAGCAACTCCACTCTTGCTGCAATGCTGTCACCTTGTGGGTGGGCACCCCCAGGCCAGAGTGGGAGTCCTGCCTGTGCCTGATGCTGCAGGACCCCCCTGAGGAGCAAATGTCCTGTGCTGGGGCATGGGCTTGGACAGCCACCTGCGAAATGCTGCTGGGGCCAGCCCCTGGAGGTACATCCCTCACTGCATGGGGCACCCCTGCCCTCACCCCAAAAGAGCTGCATCCCACCAGGCACTGGGCAGGAACCAACCCCTCTGCTGAAGCAAGGGCTCCTGTACTCTGCTGAACAGCCAAGCTGAGCTCTGCTCTCCAGGGTGGCTCCAGCCACCCTGGGCCATAAAGGACAATTTGGGCTGAAAACCAGTGTTCAGGTGTCCCCTGACTGTAACTCACTGTGCTGAAGCTACCCCTCACCCCTGAGGCAGTAGGGCAGCTGAGGAGTATCTGTCCTAGTCCAGCTGCCATCCCTCCTCACTTGAGGCTGCTGTATG
The DNA here is from genome assembly GCA_013397245.1 of Thryothorus ludovicianus. NCBI lineage: Eukaryota > Metazoa > Chordata > Aves > Passeriformes > Certhiidae > Thryothorus > Thryothorus ludovicianus. The sequence goes on along the minus strand of VZTB01012119.1, from coordinate 220,859 downwards.
ACCCCAGGGGCAGGGACACAAGGCAGGTTCTGCACACCAGGTGCTGGCACCCTGCCCTCTCTCACAGAGTCTGCAGGACCTGCTGCCTCTGGCACAAGGACAGATGCTGTTGCTCTTGATCCTTCAGCATTTGGGGGGTGAAAATCCTACCAAAAGCAGCAAGGACACATATGGGTCCTGGGGCCCAGCTTTCAGAGAGCTGCATCTGAGGGGCCTCAGACTGAACACCACCTGTGTTTGCTGGAGCTGGGACAGTAACCCCAACTTGGGGGTACTGGTCTGGCCTGGGGGGTGGGCACATGGCTGCACTCCACAGTGCCCATCTCACACCCATTCCCCTGCAGGACGGACCTCCATTCCCAGCTTGGAGGCAGAAATTGATTTTCTCGTGGATGTGCTGGCCAGGCAGGAGGCTCCTCACCACCAGCTGCTACAGGATGGCAGACCCAGGAGTAAGTGCTCACTCCCTTCTCCCAGTGGTGCCAGGGACCCCATGGCAGCCAGACCCTGCACCCCAGAAGGTTTGCCCTCCGGAGCTGCCCGGGCACTGCTCACTGCTCTGTCTTCTCCTGCAGCCACCCTGATGCCCAGTGGTGGCCGACAGCGTGTGGCCAGTGGGCTGAGAGGAGGACATCTGCAGCAGGATCCTACCAGCACCATGGCAGCCACCACCCTCCTCACCACTGCCACAGTCCAGAAGTACCCAGTGGAGGCATCCCCTATCCCTGCAAATGACAACATGGTGCTCGGTGAGACCCTGGGACTCAGAGCAAGGGGTTTCATACCCTCACCCGGGAAGCATGGGCTGGTGTCACCATGCTGCCAGTTCACCTGCTGTCCCTTGCTGTCTTCTCCACCTCTGCAGGGCTGATCGTGGTGTGCACAGTGGCCGGGATCTCAGCGTTGATTGTGGCGGCTATCTGCTGGTGCAGGTGAGCTGGGGCTGCTGGCAGTCCTTTGGTGTCCCTGTGCCCAGGGCAGTTTATTCCAATGCTTCCCAGGCATGAGGGGTTGGAAAAGAGGCAATAGCTACCCTTGCCAGGCCTCCCAAGGTGTTGCATCAGCTGGCCAGGGCAGGAGGACAGTAGTGAGACACTCTCATGCCACATGCAGGCTCCTGGAAGCAGGTGGCACCTGGTGTAGGCATCACTGTGGCACTGGGTGCTGACATTGACAACACCTTGGTGCCTTGTGCTCAGGACCTGTAGGATGGAAGTGACTGTGCCTGTTGTGGTGCCATCACAGGAAGCAGGGCTGACCCTCCAAGGGTCACTGGCTCCTGAATGGAGTCATCTCCTCCTATGGCTACCCACATCCTCTAGGATAGACTAAAGTGCCCCACACTGGGCACTGGTGAGGCATTTCAAATCCTGGGTTCAGTTTTGGGCCCCTCATGGCAGGAAAGACATTGAAGGGCAGGAGCATGTCCAGAGAAGGGAATGGAGATGGGAAAGGGTCTGTAGCACAAGTCTTATGAGGAGCAGCTAAGTGAGCTGGGAGGGCTCAGCCTGGAGAAAAGGAGGCTCAGGGGAGACCTTCACGCTCTCCACAGCTCCCTGGCAGGAGGGTGCACCAGTGGAGGGTGGGGCTCTGCTCTGAGGGAACAAGGGAAAGGATGAGAGGAAACGACCTCAAGCTATCTCAGGGGAGATTCAGGTTGGATATTAGGGAGGATTCATGTAAAGGGTGGTCAGGAATTGGAAAGGGCTGCCCAGGGAGGTGGTAGCATCGCCATCCCTGAAAGTGTTCAGAAAACATGGATATTGCACCTGGAGTCATAGTTGAGTTGTGGACTTAGGCAATGCTGGGTTCATGGTCGGACTTGATCTTAGAAAACTTTTCCAAGCTTAGTGATTCCCTGATTCCAATTCTCCTCTCTGGCAGGCTGCAGAAGGAAGTCAAGCTGGCACAGAAAGCAGACTACTCAGCCCAGCGAGTAGCCAGCCCCTTGCCCTATGACAAGATCTCGGTAAGGTGCCCATGTCCCTTCCTGGGGGGTATTTGGAACTCCGGCCTCAGTGCTCTGCTGGAGGGGTTCCCACTCGGTGGAGGCTCCCCACCAGCCGGGCAGGGGCCCTCCAAAACCTAATCTCCACAGCTGTTCCTTCTCCCTCCACAGCCCGGGGACAAGACATTGGCTCAGAGTGCCCAAATGTACCACTACCAGCACCAAAAACAGCAGATGCTCTCCCTGGAGAAGTAAGCAGCCTGAGAGCAGACAGCATGTCCTGCCTGCCATTAACTGGCAGGGCCCAAAAGTGTCCCACTGGGCTTCACCTCCTCTCTGCATCTTCTTCCCCTCAGGCATAAAGAGGAGCCCAAGCTGCCGGAATCGGCATCATCTGATGAGGAGAATGAGGATGGAGATTTCACCGTGTATGAGTGCCCTGGGCTGGCTCCGGTATGCGGGTGCAGGAGGGCCGGGGTCCCTGTGCATGTGGGGGTGTCCAGCATGTACTTGGGATGTGCACTTCTGTGTGAGGAGCCTTTTCCATATATTCTCCATCGAGCTTTGAGGTGGTCCAACCCCTCTGCTCCCACCATGTCCCAGGCCAGCTCCCACTGAAGCTCTCCAGTGGGCAGTAGTGCATATCCTGGCACAAGGCTTTTCCCTTGGCACATCTGACCCACCATCCCTGTGGCGACAGGGACGCGGGCATCGGGGCTGGGGGAACTTGTCTTAGTGCCATCTCAACGCCTGGAGTGCAGACCTGCGACCCCTCACAGCCAGAGAGGATGTTCCTGGCTAGCAGGGGACTTAGGGGAAGGGCAGCTCTTAACAGCCCTGGGTACAAAGAGCACAAAGGGACGAAGAGGAGCCTTTTACATGGTAATAGCTGCCTAGCGCGGCCATCAGGGCCCAGATCGAGGGTCATCAGTGTGTCTTTACAGGCCCATTAAAGCACACTTGATGGCAGGCAGGCAGTCTGGGCAGGGCACCCCATTCCTGTCAGCCATGCTGGGGGGCCCGTCCTGGGGTCCGCAGTCTAAGCAAGGAACCCTACTCCTGCCAGCCAGGCTGAGACTTCTGTCCTGAGGTCCCCAGCCCAGCTATGGGGTCTCATTCCACCGGTGTCCCTGGGTTTTACACGTCACCCCACCCCATCTCCTACTGCCAGGGAGGCAGCACCTTTCCAGGGTAGTGGGAGTCCTGGTGTTTGTCATCCATCGCAGCCCACTAGGTCGCCCCCCTTCCCTCCTCCCTGCCGGGCTGGGGTTCTGACCCAAACCCCTTGGGGTGGGGCAGCTGAATCACAACTGTTTTCTGACCTCCCTCCTTTTTCTTTCGCTCTCCCTCCGCCACGGCAGACCGGAGAAATGGAAGTGAGAAACCCGCTGTTTGACGACTCTTCCTTACACCCCTCCAACCCCAAGTCGCACCAGTAACCACCCTGTCTCCTGCGCCCGAGCTTGCTACAGACTGTGCCCGCGGCCGTGCCCGGTGGGGTGGCCGTGCCAGAGGGACACCCACAGCTGGGCCGAGGGATGCTGACCCCACCCTGCCAGACTGTTCGACGCCTGCCCAATAAACACCCACTAACAGCTATGGGGGGGGGGATCGCCCCCGTTTCCAGCGTCCTTGTCCTCTTTGCTGCTGTGATCGAGTCCCTGCATTGCCCTTTGCTCACAGCTCTCATGGGCACAGGGAGGTGGCTGCTTTGGCCCAGAGATGGAGGGGGGAGGCTGTGGTACTGTGGTACTGTCCCTTTGTAGTTGGCTTTGAGGAGAGGACTGCTGCCCTGGCTGCAGCTAGGCTGATACATAGCAGCTGAGAAGGAGCCAGAGAGGGTCAGAAAGCGGGAGAGGGCCAGGAGGGCTGGGCATGCTCATGCCTGACATCAGGGCTGCCAGCCTGCTCAGAGCCCCTCTGCCAGGAATGGAGCCTTTCCCTGGAGCAAGTGGCATCAATAAGGGCTTCAGTGCCCATTCTGCCTCCTCCACCCCATCCTGAGCAGCTCCTGGCAGCAGGGTAGTGCTCTAAGAGCCAATGGCAAGAGCAGGAGCAGCCCGAGCAGGCACTGGCATCACTCCCCTGGATGCTCCTTTAGATGCTGCCCTGTGCTCTGACTCCTGTAAGGGATGCTGGTCTTCAGATCCCCTAGGGCATGGACAGTCCCAGTGCCACTGTGGCCCCAGAGCCCACATCAGTCTGTGCTGGCAGAGGATGGGCTCTCTTTTACCACAGGCCTCAGTGGAGTAAAAGCTCAGAAAAGGTGTTCAAGGTTTTTTCTTAAGCTTATGTGGCTATGGGAGAGGAAGGAACAGGACTGGAGGGAGCTGGGGTGGCTGAGAGGGGTACCCAAGGCATGGGGGCTTTGCTGTGCTGCTTCCAACCCCACAGAACCCATGCCCTGGCAGAATCCCTGTGGAGCTTGGCCCTCTGTTTTCTCTGGGCATCCCTCTGTGGCAGGCAACAGTCTCCACTGCTCCATCCCAGACACCTCCTGAGCCTCAGAAACTCCCTGCACCCCTCCGTTGCCCATGTCCAGCCTCACCAGCCCTCACCAACATGTTCTTGCTTAGAGCCCAGTGCTGCTCCTAAAACCCTCCAGGGTGCATAAAGCCATGAAGTCCTCCAGTGGAAGGCCCAGAAAAGGGTTTGGGTTACTTTGCACAGGTGTGGCTTCATGTCCAGACCCTGTTGTGGATTGTCAGGGCCACAGGTGACCAGTTGTGCTCACTGGAGCCGTTGCACACTCAGGCAGGTGTGGGCAGGGCAGGCAGCAGTGGCAGGGATGTGCTGGGCATGGGATTCTCCCTGTCCGTGGCAGGGTGCCTGACAGAGACCATCACAGCACAGCTTCTGTCCTCATGTCCTGTGCTGCCCCTCCTCTGGGCTGCTGCCACTCTCCCCACACCTCTCGTCGTTGTTGTATGAATTGTAGTTCTTTTAAAAGGAGATTTTATTAAACGACCATGTTTGAGACCCATGCGAGTGTGTGGTGTGGGGCCCGCGGCTCGGGGGGCTCCTTTCAACAGTGGGGTGGGACAAGGGGTCAAGGAGGGAGGTTGCTGTGGGTCCCCAAATCTTCCCTAGGGAACACTGAGCAGTCATCCTGCTTCTGCAGCTGGAGGATCGTTCAAAATCCTTTCCAAGGGTTTTCCCAGGCATATAAAGAACTGGGGGTAATTTTCTTGTCTCAGAATTTGCAAGGAGAGGTTTCTCCAGTGAAAGATCTGGTGGGAGCCCCCGCACCCAGCCCTGCAGCACCCACGACCCACCCACCCCCTCCGCCCCTCGCCCCCAGGGCCCTTCGCACCTCGGGAATGACAGATAAGGGCTATCGAGTCCCCGCATTGTGTGCAGCCGAGCTCCTTTGATCACGCCAGGCCCCCCCATCAGGCTGATACCATCTCTCCTGGTTTCGGCAGCCGGAGCTGGGTGCTGACTCACCGGCAAAGCGCCCACCCGGGATGCTTCTCTCAAGGAGGTCTCCAGCTGCACCCCTGGGCGATGCACACCCCAAATAACCCGAAATGTCCCGAGGGTTCAGTCCTGGGGAAACCCAGCCTCGAACCCACTCCTCTCTGCCAAGGTCCCCAAATTTGTCCTTCCTTTGATCCCACAACCCAACAATCTGTCTTGGAACACATCCAAACATTTTGGGAAGCTCTAGCTTATAGTAAAACTTGACTGTTCTGCCTGGGAAGACCCCCTTGCGATGGGCACAGTGACCACAGGAGCCCTGTGTCTCCTGGGAATCCCCATCCCTACCACACATCCAGGTATGGAAGAGTCATTTGTCCAGGGACAGGGCACCTGTGCTGCAGACATCCAAGGGCTTCAGCCCGCATCTCATTTCCCCCAGCTATAACACAATAGGGTGGGCCCACTGGTGTGTTCAGGCACTGAGGTGCAGTGGGTGAGACCCACATTACAACCCAGGGCCTTTGTAATAAGGGGATAGAACTGGATCAAAAGACCCTATGTGATTTTTCCCTGGGCCACGTTTGGAAGCACTGACTCCATACTGTCCTTCTAGGCCAGCTGCAGCCCAGCAAGCTGTGCCGACAGGGAGCAGATCAGTGTTCCTCCATGCATGGGGTTTCTGGAGATAACCCCCTGTCCAGCCCTCCTCAAATGGTCTTGGAGTGGCCCCCTTACCATGGGACCCTGACCCACCATGTCCAAGACTGCAGCCCCCCTTTGGTGGGCATCTCAGGGCTATCCAGCACAGCCCCAATGGCCTTTCCATCACCTGCCACAGAGAAGGGTGGCTTGACCATTAATAAAACATCATTCGTGCTCATCCACTCTCTTAAAATCCCAAGCACCAGTGCCACACCAGCACACTCAGCTGAGGATGAGCAGATGTACATCTCAGCCCTCTCCAGCCTGCTGCCATCTGAGTGAGCCAGTAAAGCAGATGCGTTTTCTTTCTGCTCCCATTTTCCTAGCAGGATCCCACCGATCTCTGGCTGCCTTAGACGGAGCCCGGCCGAGCCTAGAACACCAGCAGGTTCTATATATGGGCTGGTGGAAGGACACATCCATTCATCTCTGGAGCAGGCAGAAGAGATGGGGTCACTGGTGATCAAAGACCCTACACAATAACCTCAAACTGCCTCCCCAAAATC
>VZTB01012119.1:10049-207616 GCA_013397245.1 Thryothorus ludovicianus | reverse complement strand
GGGGTGCGGCTGTGTTTATTATTTTTTTTAAAGGTTTTGGTTGTAGTTTTTAAAAAGCAAAGATTTTTGTAGTGATCTAGTTTCCCAGTTGCCTCTTTCCACCCTGTCATGTAGAGCGGGGCTGGGGTGCCATGCCCAGGGCCAATGGCCCTGGTGGCTCTGCCCACCCTCCTTGGCATCCAAGATGAGCCAAGGGCTGGGGCAAGGAGAGAAGGTGAGCCCACCCCTCACCCTGTGGCACAAGAGAGCTTCACCCCTCTGTGGGGCAGCTGATAAGGCTTGTTTGGGTTGGGGGCTCCTCCCTACAGCTTTGNTTCCCTGGAGGGCCCAGCCCAGGGGGCCTACACCACCCTTGTCCATGCTGCTAGCACCCCATGCCTTCAGGCCTGCTGTAGTTTATTATGATTTTTAAATTTTTTGTTCTTAATCACATTCCCTCTGGCAGTAAAATAAATCTCAGAGTTCTTTGAGGCAAGAATGAGTTAACCCTTTCCTTGCCTCCATTGCATCTTTGTTCCTGCAGCCGAGCAGTTGGGATTTGGCTGCATGCAGGGGCACAGCAGAGCTGGATTGAGGTGCCCTAAGAAGGTGGACATGTCCCCATCATGCCAGCAATGCTCAGCTCTTGGCTGCCTGCAGCTTGGCCACCCTCCATGGCTGGTGACAGCTTGGCCCTAGAGTGACCAACTTGTCAAGGCTGTTGCCCCCCAAAGCAGAGGGCGTAAAAAGTAAAGGGAGAAGGTCATCTTCCCAGTTTGAGCTGCTGGTTTGCTGTAGCTGCATCTGGGAAGTTTGGAAGCAGTGTGAGCTTATTTTTAGACTGTTCCAGTAGCCGCCAGGGACAGAAGGACTAAGGAGGATGTAGCAGGGTGGGCAGTGAAGAGGTCTGAAAAGCTGGGGCTGTCCTCATTGTAGTATGGTGCAGACAGGGGAGAGATGGATGTCCCCATATGAGTGGTCCAGCTGAGGCAGTCTCTGGTGGGGTGATAACAACCCAGCCATGCAGTACCATTGGGCACTGGGAGCTGAGCTGGTGAGAGCAGGGATGTCTGGGGAGTGACCCTTCGCTTTTTCCCACCACACTCTCAGTTGGTTTGCCTCCAGTCCATTCTCTTGAGGGCCCTTCCCCTGAGCAGAATAAAATACCCAACCAAGCCTGTAGGGGAACTTCTGGAAGGCCCTGTTTTCAGTTTAAGGGCTGATAACTGGGGCTTTGCTCTCTAGGGCTATCTGGAATAGGAGCACCGAAGGCAGCTGCTCACAGGGTACCTTGGGACCCTGCAAAGGGCTGGGCTGGGCTAGATTTCAGCCTGATGGGGCAGGGCCCCTCTGCATCCCTGCTTGCCTTCCAGAGCCCCCTACCTGCCTGCCCACAGGGTAGGGACACAGCTGTGTGTAGCATCTGCTGCAAACTGCCCCCTAAGGCAGATGTAATCTCCCAAAGGTATGCTTCTCTACTACTAGCTGGTTTTCTGCATGCAGCCACAAAACGGGACCCCCCCATCCTGCTACCCTGAGACCCTCTGCCCACGAGTACCCAGCATCTGTCTGTGGGCACCCACACCCCCTCCTGTTCCACTTCTGGTTGACCCAGAAAACAACGAAGCGGAAATCGGAAGCCACAGAAGTCAGAAGAGCACAGTGTGCCCGTTGCCTGTCTGACTGCCACCTCACCAGGGCTGTGCCAGGGGGGGTCTGTCCCCTCTACCAACTCAGTCCTGCTGAGTGCCCAGCAGCTCCCAGGGTGGGAGAGATTGGGTTTGGTGACTTGAGGGCCACAGGGAAGAAAACTGGAAAGGAAACTTGTGACAAAAAGAATTGTTTATATCAAAGGATGGCACTGAGTAGGAGGGCAAAGAGCAAGACACAGATGGAGCAGTCATGTCCCACCTCTGGTACTGTCAGTCAACCCTGATATCACCACTGATCCCAGATGGGTACTTTCTCTTGGTATGCCGGTGATGATGCAGGGTGCCCATGGTGACGGGTTTCCCCAGTGCAATGTGTGCATTTGCAAGTTGCCCATGGCACTGGCTTTGCTTCAGGGCTGTGCAAGCCTCCAGAGGCTGTCAGCTCACTGGCTTCCTGTCACAGGAGGGAGGGAGCAACAAACCTCAGTGTCCCTGTGCCTGCCTGGCAGCACTGAGATTGTTCTGAGAGCATCTGCTGCCCTGTGGCTCCTCACTGGCACAGTGACACCCGTGGCTCAGGGATGGGGTGTGAGACAGGAAATGGGTGCTGCTGGGCAGAGGGGCAGCAGGTGCTGTCCTTCCTCAAGTGTCATCACAGGTACTCTGCTGCCAGGACTTTGGCACTCAGCAGAAGGTGCTCAGGGGACATTGGGAATCATAGCAGAAGGCTGGGGAGCCCTGAGCCACCCACCACACCCCTGCCCTGCCCACAATACATGCACAGCTTCAGCAGTACTGCCACTTATTTCCAAAGCACTCTCTGGTCCTGCCAGCACCCTGGCAAGGTATTCAGCGTTGTGTCAGGGTGTTAAGTCCTGTTTCACAAGAAATGAAATGGGGAGTTTCTTCAAGTTGCAGTGTGGCAAAAGCTGGGTTGGGAGGAGAGTGAGGGCTCCTGTCCCACTCCACATCCTGTGTGCAGGTGGATGCCTCGTGTGCCTCCTACTCTTGCCTGCATTCATCCCAAGGGCCCCAGCATGCACTAGGAGTTGAACCATCTCTGCAGGTCAGGATAGAGGCGGCCATGGGGCAGGTGGGGGTAGGCCGTGCAAATGGCACAGATCCTCTCCCTCCAGTCAGTGTAGAGTTTCACACTGAAATTCTTCTGCCAGGCAAAGAACTGCTGGTAGCGGCTGGCATTCATGGTCTTCAGGAAGGTGGCCAGCTCCTCCAGGGAGACAAAGTCATTGACATGGATGAAGGAGTCTGCAGGAACAAACTGCTCATAGTTGGCCCTGGGTGGCCCCAGCACCACAGGCACGGTGCCAGCCAGTAGTGAATTCCTCCAGAGTTTCTCTGTGATGTAGTCTCGGTGGATAGAATTCTCAAAGGCCAGGTAGAACTTGGACTTGGATATTGTTGGCAAGAGACAGTCCTTGCAGAGGGGCTTGTTGTTTGCTTTCCCATATATATTCACATGGAGGTACCTGGAGAGGTTTCTGTAGACCTCAGCTCTTTTCTGAGTCCTGTGGTAGTTGCTGATAACCCAGGACACCAAGCTGGTCTTTGCAGGGATATTCATGGTGGCTGACCGGTTGGGCACAAGCTTGCCATAGGGCATGAAGATGTCCGAATCCTGTCTGTAGGTCATCACCCAGTTGAAGGTCTGGTTCCATGCTGCTAGAGCTCTAGTGTTGGAGGGGGACTCCAGGGAGACCCACACCCAGTTCTGCCCCAGTAGCCTCTCCTTGGGCAGTTTGTCTCGGCCAGACTGGAGCCTGGAGTGGGGGAACACCACCACATTGGCTTGGTGCAGGAGCTGCCGCTCTGTGGTGAGCTGGCAGCCTGTAATGCTGTACAGCTCGTGGCACACATCTCTGCTGATATTGGGGACCTGCTTGGAGGGCCATTCCCACACCAGGATCACCAATGGCTCCCTGTGTTTATACTCTTCTCCAGAGTCCTTGGAGGGGTTGAGGAAGAACTTCAGGTTCCAGAGGGTGGTTACAAACACAAGAGCAGTCACCAAGACCTTCACACCAGGCCGGCCCCATAGTGGTCGTTGCAGTGGCAGTGCCCAGGGCATGCTGGTGGGTTGGCTGTCACCTCAATGGGTGACAGAGCTGACACCTGTGAGAGAGGAGAGGCCACCGAAGGCCATAAGCTCAGCTTGCCAGGGACGAAGAGTGATTGTCAGGATGAAGAGTGATTGAGGGGCCAGAGAAAGGGCTTCATGATGCCTGGGCCCCAGCATCACCCCAGGACCTGCTTCCCTGTGCCAGAATTCCCCGTGCACATGGTGTCACCACAGGGTGGCCTTTATTCATGCTCCTGTAGTCCCTGGTGACCTTTGGGGGAGCACAGATGCTTCTCAGAGGGGCAGAGCTGATGGGAAGTAGCCACCTGTGCCCCTCTGCTCCACCTGGCTGGCTCCACTACAGGCACTCCCTGCTTGCTTTGTGCCTCAGTTTCCCCACTCGACACAGTCACAACCTCAGTCCTCATTTCTTGCTTTACCCAGAATAGCTCAAACCTGATATGCAGCCACTGCTGTGCAAAGGAGAAGAGGGAACATCCCAGTCCCACCTGAATAGCCCCATGGTGAGGCCTTAGCTGCCAAATCGGGTGACTGACTCTGAAGTCCAAAACTCTGATGAGGGCTGAGTTTGACCATGTCCTGCTCAAGAGGTGCCCGCTCACCCCAGCATTCTCCTGAGACAATGGCAAGGCAATTCCCAGGCTCGAGGTGCCCTCCCCAGGTCAGGGTCCACTCCCCAGTCCCTAAAGAGCCCTAGCAGGCTGGGAGCTTCTAGCCTCAGTGCCCCAAACACTCAAATTTTATAATTAGGATGTCATAGATGGCCAGTGCCCCAGTATGTGGGCAGAGAGGGGAGGGTGAACAGAGAGAGCAGGAAGGACAGTGCAGCACTTGGGGCTGTCACTGGTGGGGCTCAGCTTGCAGGTACATGGGCCCCCAGCTGTGGGATGCTCACCCTCCTGGAGTGCCCATCTGCCTGCCTCGGGCTTCTGTGGCTTGACCAGCAGCACAGCTGGGAGCAGAGCAGTGGTGGAGGTGGAGAGGGGGATGGCTGGCTGCACTGAGGACCAGCCACCAGCTTAAGCCCCCTCTGTGGAGCTGGTCTCGCTGCAGAGCATTCAGCACGACAGGTGGTTTTCCCTTTTGTGGAAACCTCTGGAAGCATGTGGGCTGCCTGAGCCCTGCTGCCAGCTGGGGCTGAGCCAGTGCCTCCAAGTATTGGAGTCTCCTGGAAAGCAGTGCCCTACTTTCCCACCCAGCCCAGCACTGCAGCTTGGCTGCAAAAAATCCCTTCCCCACCTTGGCCCACTCCATCTGTCCTGCTAAAATATACAGGCTAAGTTTAAGCTCCAGACATATTTGGCATAGGAAGCAGAAAGGGCTGGTAAACTTTGCTGGTTCCCAGCAAAGTACATTAGTGCTGCAGGCCTCTGTCCCCAGCAGCGGGAATGTTGCTGCTGTTTTGGGGATGTTGCCCCCATTTTGGGGATGCTCTGAAAGGGAAACCCCTGCTCTAGTAGTTGCAGTGGCCACCCCATTCTCAGCCCCTCTCGCCTCTGTGGTCAGACTTACTGTGATGGAGGTGTGTGAGGTGCCAGATGAGTCCGCCTGGGTGCTGCTGTGCTGGGCTGGGGCACTCAAGGGCTTCCTCTTTTTTGCAGTTTTGCCTTGTCCCAGCCCCACAGCAGGTCCTTCCTGCCCCACGTGTCAGCTGGCACACCCCACTCCCAGCACTTCCCCTGCACTGCACTTGGGGGTGGCTACCCTGGCACTGGGTGGGTGCCCCATGATTGAGTGGGTACCTTCTGGCCAAACTGGCAGCCCATGGCCCAGAACAAGGTGGGTGCCCAATGGGCTGGGTAGGTGCCCTCAGCCTTGACAAGGTGCCACCCATCTGCCAACCACAGTTTGATTGCAAACAGGATACCAACTCCCAGTGACTCATCCTGAAACCATCAACTAACGCCCTGAAGTGCCACCAAGCCCCAGGCACTGTCCCGTCCTGGATGTTTCCTGCCAAAAGGGGAAGCAGGCACATGTGAGCCTCAGCAGTGCCCCACGGAGAACTGCCTCCTCTGCCCCTGCCCCAGTTCTGACCTGTTCCCAGTCTGGCTCAGTTGTGTCCTTTGCTGGCATTGCTGTTCAGGACCCAAGTTTCCATGAAAGCCCTGTCAGGCAAAATGTGATGGAGAAACTGAGGCAGAGGCAAGGAGGAGAGCATCGAGGTGTGCAGTACTGTCCCTGAAGCTGGCAAGGGTATGCCCTATGCATTGACACACGCAGAACTGGGAACAGGGCTCCAAACTGTAGCCTGGGGGTTCTCAGGCTGCTCCAGTGTCCCTTGTTCCTGCTGGCTGCCATCCTCCTCAGATCCCTGTTGGGCACCATGCCATGCCACAGTGTAGCAGGGCTCTATGGTTTCAGTAACATCCCAGGAGCCCTCAAAGGCCAACTGCAGCCCCAAGAGAGGGTGTTCCTTCTTCCACAGCCATGTCTGTTTCCTATCATCTTTTCTCACTCCTTTTCTGCATTGCTTCCCCTGCATGATTGAGAGCCCAGATACCACAGTCCATGGGCACCATTCCTAGTCTTGCCTGCCCTAGCCCTGCCAGCTGTGGGCAGTTGTCCCTGCCTGGCTGGAGCATTCAGCATCATCCTGCTGCTGCCCCATAGCTTGAGAACTCAGAGCCACATGGGCTGAGGCCATTCCACTCCATGGAGGAAAGCACTGGGGGCAGCATTTCCACAGGATATTCAGGATGGCTGGTAGAGCAGCAGGGAGCTTTTCCCTGGCACTTAATAGCTGGCATGTGTGGGTGCTGCCCCAGGACACCCTGTGTGCAGGGACAATGTCCTGGGAAGAATTGCAGTCAGTGGATTCAAACACCCTGACCTTATGGCCCAAGGGACATGGCTCTGAGCCAGGGGGGAGCCAGGGCCAATGCTCCCTGGATGGGCTAGGCAGAGATCAAAGCCAGGGGGACGCTGGCACCAGCACGGAGCAGGGAGTTGTGTGTATGTGGGTGCTGATATCTGCAGACTTCACACAGACAGGAGTTTTACCACCCCACGAGGAAGTCCCCTGAGAGGTGCTCAGGGCTCCATGTTCCCAAATCTTCAGAACACCTAGCCCATGGAGGAGATGGGCCACAAGGTCTTTGGAGCTCTTAGCCCATGGAGGTGTTGGGCCACTGGGTCCTTGGGCTTCAGGCCCTGAGTCCTTGGAGGAGACTTGCCACAGTGTCCTGGGGGCTGTGCTGCCCCGTGGTACACTGCTAGGTCTGTCCCTTGCTGGCTGCTCAGGTTTTCCGAGGCCATGCCAAACAGAAGAGCAGCTGTGAAACTCCCCTAGATCCACCCAGGAGCAGCAGGAGGGAAGGAGCAGGAGACTCAGGTCAGGGATTTGACCCACCCGTGGGTCCTCCTACTGTGCCTCTCCAAGCTAGGGGCCACTCTCCAGCAGCACAGGTGCTTGGAGCTGCTCCTTGTGTGGGCTGTGGGCAAACCACGCACAATTCTTTATGAGAAGCCTAGGGTGACTGCATCCCTCCTTCCCCAGGGCCCTAGTAAAAGCCCAGCTCCCCTCAATTCTGGGCAGCTCTGCTGCCTGTAGCCCTGTCTGTGCACCCAGCAATCCTCCCAAAGCAGTCACCTTCCCCAGAGCTTGGCGCTGGGCACACAGTGCCTCTCCACTACCACATCACCAGTCATCCTTTGTCCTCCTGGACCTCAGCACAGTGTTTCGCCCAGAAGTTTGGGGAATAATGCTTCTTTGTGTTGGACAAGGGGAGCATTTGTTAGCTCTGAGCTGCTGCCAAAGGGCCTGCCCTGAGCACAGGCACCCTTGGCAGCACCACTGGGGCTGAGGCAGCCAGAGAGGGATTCACTGCTCCTGGCTACACTTGGCCCACGAAGCAGCATGGAGAGTGAGATGGTTACAGAGAACTGGAGGAAAGGAGAGGAAAGGGGGAGAGAAAGCTGAGGGAGAGCAGGAAGAGGGAGGGACAGATGGGAAATGGAGAGAACCAGAGGGACTGGAAAACGGAGGGAAAGAAGGATGGGGGAATGGATGGAAGCAAGGACAGATGGAAAGAAGAAAACATGGCAGGAAGGGAGGAAGGGAGGAAGGGAGGAAGGGAGGAAGGGAGGAAGGNGAAGGAAGAGTGGATAGGATTGAGGAGAGCTGCCCTGGTTCAGTGCTTACTGCTGAGGGCATCCAGCTCTGGGTTCAGAGCTGGCAGGAGACAGATGTGGCAGCAGGTTGGTCCCTCCAAAAACACCTGTGGATGCCCCAGCATATGCCCGTGGGAGAGGTCAGGAAGAAGCAGGATGGGCAGCATCCAAGAGCACGGACAGCCGTGGCACCCTGGTACACAGATCCCACAGCCATGGGCTAGTCCGTCCTGTCCTTGGAGGGGCACCAGGGGCAGAAGCGTGGAGGATACTTATGTATGGCTGAGGGGCGGGAGGGCTCGAGGGGAGCGAGGGTTCCCTGGCCCCTGGGGCAGCAGCCCCGCTCTGGACAGGCAGCACCAGGGCCACTGTTAGCGGGATGAGCCGGGCCCCCGCCAAGCTGTGCCGGGGCCGCCGTGCGGGGGGAGCGGGCGGGCCTGGCGGTGCCTTTAAGGGGCGGCCGCCGAGGGCCGGGGGTGGTGCTGGTGCTGCGCAGGGTCTGGCCGGGTGCGGCGGAACCAGGCCCAGGCCGAGGCCGCTTCGCCTCCTCGCAACCCACGGCAAGCAGTAGACAGCGGCTGGGAGGGGATGGCGGTGGGCGGCGGGTGACCGCGGAGCTGAGCGCGGCCCTTCGGCGGGGCCAGCCCGGCCCGACCATGGGGTTCCTGCATCAGCTTCATCTTCTGCTCTGGAAGAACGTGACACTGAAGCGGCGCAGCCCGGTGAGCGGGGGCGGGAGGGCCCTGCAGCCCCGAGCGGCGATGGTGCCGGAGGGTCCCCCCGGTGCCTGCCCGCCTCGGGCCGCCCGTGCACGAATCCTCCGGCCCGGCGCGCCCCCGGGCCCCTGTGCGGCAGCAACAGTTGGGGCTCTCCCGCATCACTGTCGTGTCCGTGGGGCCGCAGGAGGAGCCTGGCACCGGGGCTGGATGCCGCCCCCGCGGTGGGATCGCTCCCCGAGTCCCAGTACCCCCCGGGTATAAATAGGTTCTAGGCCCGTTTATGGCTTGGAGCCGCCTGTCTTCGGTGGGCCGGAGAAAAGGCAGCTTGGTCGGGTTGGGGGCCAGCAGGCTGGTGTGTGTCCCTCCCAGGCTGGCAGAAGGGACAAGATGGCACCGACCGTGCTGGGACCTCGGGGCCGCTGTCACCCTGTCGCAGGCTCCCTGTGTGCGGTCACCCTTTAGCCCCCCGACAGACCCCAGAGCTGTGGGCAGGGGGTGGGTGCGCGGCCCGAAGGAGCTGGTTATTTTTGGCGGGTGGGGGAGGGGAGCGAGCTGCTGCTCGTAAGCTGGCATCGCTTTTCTCTTCCCTTTCCAAAATATCCCACAGGCCCGATCCTGCTGTTCCTCACCGGCAGCCACCAGCACCAGACCCCGTGTCCCGGTAGCCAGAGCAGGAGAGGCCCCTGTGACAGGAGCAGGGCCGAGCCTGGCACTACAGGCACCTGCCAGCCCCGGTGCCCCCAAAATGGATGAAGGGGATGATGCTCTTTGGCTGAGTCATCTGCCTTCTTTACCCTGAGCAGAGCTTCGTGGCCACGGCAGGGGCCGTGCCGGACCCTTGCCTGCAAGGGTGAGCAGCCTGGCACAGCTGGGCCTTGGCACTCTGGCTGACCTGGCCCTAGCTGCCATGGCCATTGGGTTACCGAGTGGGTGTGCACACAGCTTTTGGGGACCCGTTTCTCCGTGACTCTCCCTACCAGCGTGGGAGTGCAGTGCAGGACGCTGTGGCCAGAGGAGAAAGATTAGGAAGCCAGGTCCCATTACCTCCATGTATATCGACTGTTGCAGGAGTGCTACTGCTGCAGGCAGGGTGGCAGGGTATGGAGCTGCTGTGAGTGCATGGGGTATGCAGGGGACCAGCTGTGTGCCAGGATGAGAACTGGTCCCAGTGCCACGGGTGCTCATGGATGGATTTGATGCAGTCCCTAGGACAGCTGTGCCCTGAGGATGCACGTGCCCTATGTATGTCATCTCCTTCCTTGTGCTACTGCTATGTGTGAATCCCAGAGTCACTTGGTGTCCCTGGTCTGCGCAGGGGCCATCAACCTGGCTCCCTGGGGAGCTCTGCCCTCTTTGAGCAGTGCTGAGCTCAGCTGCCAATGCTGGCTGGCCAGGACAGAGCCAGGCCTTGTGTGGCGGCTGTGCTTGGCATTCAGCAGTGGGTTCCCCAGTGCAGGTCTGCTGTGGCAGCAGCTGCAGATGGATGTTTCACTGTGAGAACCCAGCTCCCACTGGGGTGATCTTACTGTAGCAGCCAGAGGCTAGGGGACTGGAGCAGGAAAGGGGCCCATTCTGCTGCTGGGTGTTCACCCCAGGGCAGGTAGAGTTGTGGGTTTTTAGGCTTCTTCCAGCTGCAGAGAGTGTGGGCACCAGCAGCTGCCTTTTGGCACAGCCTAGTGCTGCAGGTGCTCCCTTAGGGTCAGTCCTTGCCACCTTGTGCTCCCCTCCCGGCAATAGGTGGAGCAGTAAACCCAGTACTGCGGGGTGGATGGAGTGGGAAGCAGAGACTCCAGGTTTGACTGAGAGCTCTGGGCTGGGACTTGGGAACTGGAGCAGTTCTGAGTTCTGCCCATGAACGTTGGTGGCCTGGGGTTGTCCCCACTGTCCCTGGCAGCAGGGGCTGTTCAGGAGCAGGATTGCATTAGGGTACAGCCATGGTTTTGGGACAGACTTTATTCACAGGCACTTGGTGAGGGCTTGGCCAGGCCACTTATGGGTGGTTGGTGGGTGCAGGGAGGCCTGCAGCATGGCTGGGGGATGGCCAGGCACTGTCCCTGGCCAGTGGCACCTCTGTAAGGCCTTGTTCCCAGACTATGGTGGCTTTGGACCTTGCCTAGTGTGGCTGAGCTGTTCCAGGGAACTACTCTGGCATTTGGTCCTGATTTTATTCTTCCCAGAGCAGAAATTCAGGCAGAAACCCTGGGATGATGGAGGTCTGAGCAGAGCAGTATCAGTGGCTGGTGACGGAGGGAAGTCCAGGCTGTGGGGTCCACTGGGGTGCCCGTAGTAGCCCTGGAAATTGCTGGCTGTGCCTTGAGTCTGCTGGAACAGGAATTGTTAAAGGATGGGCTCTCCTATGACTTTGGTATCTGGTTTAAACATTGGGTTTCTGTTGAATGTAAAATTAGCAGGTGCTCTCTCAAGAGTCACCACAGGCACAGTTCAGAATGTTTACCCACCAGCCATAGGGCTCTTTGTACCCATTCGTTTGGGATGGGCAAGCAGGCACAGCTGGAGCTCCCAGTGATGGAAATGTGCTGCCAGTTTGCTTGGTCCTGGGGAAGGGTTGGTGAGCAGGTCAAGGCTCTTTTGAGGGGATATTGGGAGCAATTCTGTGCTGTTTTAGTGCTGCAGTACATTGGTGGGGCTCCCTGTGGCATGGTCCCTGGGATGAGGAAAGGGGTATAGGGAGAGCTGACAGCAGTGTGGCTCTTCTGCTCTGTGCAGGATCTGTGCCTTCTGCACTTTGTCTTGAAGATGGAGAACTCTCCACACGGGAGCTGGCAGATCTATCCCTTCCCCCTGGCTAGTGGCAGGAAGCTGGGGGGAAACTGATGCTGCCAGAAAGACTGAAATTTGGAGTACTGGGGGCCTGTAGCAATGCTTCTGCTGGGGTGAAGTGTCCCTAGGACCCTGTGCCTGTGGCCCTGCCAGCTCCTGCTGCCAGGGCGGGGAGAATGCTGGTACTGGATCCTGCAGCAGGAATTGGTTGAGTATTGCCCTGGCTCTGGGTGCGAGTTTCCCTCTCATTGTTTGCATTGTTTGCAGCAGGTGTGGAGAAGGGAAGCACAGGTTTGGCAGGAGTGTGCTGGCCCAGCAGTGTCTCTTGCTCTTGTTGACAGAGCAGCTGGGGGGCACCTTCTGTGGCACACCTTCCTCCACACTGGCTGCTGACATGACCCTCTCTCAGGCATCTTGTGCCAGTGGGAGGGTAGCCATGTCCCAGTGCTGTGTGGTCTTTGTACAGGACACTGATGATGATGTGTCCTCTTGGCCCAGCACACAGGTGCTGCCTGGCTGACACTGCAGGAATGGGGAGAACCGTGATGGGGTGTTCCTGGGTCCTCAGCTCAGGAGAGTTGTTGACAAACCCCAGCAGGAATTTCTTGCTTCTCCAGCCTCCTCAAGGCAGGAGAAGGTTGCCATGCCAGGGCTATCAGGGGTGGGGATGTGCCCATGCTAGAGGCAGGAGTTAGTGGGACAGATGGACGTAACTGGAAGTGACCAGAGGTAGAGGTGAGGGTAGCCAGGCCTTGTCAGGATGGGAGTTGGCAACCCCTTGTCTGTCCCCATAGGGCAGGTGACCTTGAGGAAGCCTCTCAGGCCCACACCTGGGTGGTGACCATCAGTGGGTGTCCATGGTCAGGTCTCCACTGGAGCTGGATGGCTTGGCACAGCCTCATGCATTTTGGGGCCTGTTTTGTCCCAACACTCTCAAGCTCATCTTTCCCAGTGACCATGGCTTTACCCGTCTTTATTTTCTTGGTGTGGGCAAAAGTGGACATTTAACATTAATTAAAGTCTGGAGCCATTGAAATTTAAAGGTATTTCCGTGACCTTAAAATGCTATTGGAAAAGTTAAATCCTGCAGGAGCTGAGAGCCCCATCCCTCAGGGTTCCTACAGGCCAGCACCTATTGCCAATTCCTGCTGGCACTGTGAGCAGCACTGGGATGGGCAGAGAGGCTGGCATGGAGTAGGCAGCAGCTCCTTCCTCCCATGAGGAGACAGGCAGACCCTGCCCTGTCCTCTGGGGGCTACGTGTTGGAATTTTGGATGCTGTGTGTGATGCTGCTTCACCTGTGTTGAAGGTGTTTAAGCCTTGCAGGTGCCAGGCTATGGGAGAGGGGGCTGACATGGCAGGTTTGGGGTACAGGAGTATCACTGGAGTTGCCAGCTTGAGAGTTTTGGTATGGGGGTGCTCAGCCCCTGACTACCCCTCTCCCACACCATTCTGGCAGGAGGCTGTGGCTTGTGGGCATCAGGCGTTGCTGGGGGCAGGCAGGAGGGAACTGAGTAGACTTTTAGGTGACAGTGATGGACTGGAAGAGCTGTGTCTGCCTGGCCTGGCTGTCCCTAGGAGGACTGCCCCCTGGGCTACTGGGATGTGAATCTTGCCACATCCTGGGATACCAGTGGAGTTGCACAGTTGTCTATGACCTGACACCCATGTCTATGCTGACCCTGGCTCCAGCACATCTCCCAGCTGTCCCAGTGCTGGCTGGAGAGTGGGCATGGTGGCACCATTGGGCTGGGCTGTTTACTCTGCTCTGTTTGCACCAATGTGCTGTGGTGCTTGTCTGGCCTTTTGACCTAGCTATGTGGGAGCTGTGTGTTGCCTCCTGCTCAGCCTCCTCGCAGCCTCTCACTGACAATGTGGCAGAGGATGGGCACAGGCATTCAATCACTGTCCCAATGCTCCAGGAAAGACATGCCCCCTACCAGGGGCCAGCACCCTGCTGTGGCACCCACCCAGCTCTGCCTCCCTGCTGGGGGAATTGGGCAGGAGCCCACCACCCCTGCCTCCAGCCAAGGGCAGGGCTAAATGTGAGACAAGTTTTCCCACTGTCTCTTGGGTGGCAGGTGGATACCCAGCGCTTGTGCAAACCTGGACAGCACCTATGACCTCATCCTGCTCACATCCAACCAGGCTGAAGTGAACATGTGGCAGGGGATGTGGAAGGAGAGAATGCCACCACCCAGGAGCTGTCCCTGGCCCCCACAGCCACTGTCACCTGGTACAAGGGCTCATGGGACCAATGTCACACCCTTGGTCCTGCACCTGTGCCCTCTTCAAGAGAGGAGGGAGACGGGATGGGTGACAGGGCAGGGCAGACTAGCTGGTGTAATCATGGCCAGCTGCTGGCAGGGACCGGCCCATCTCTTCTCTCCTTGGCCCTGTCATACCTACTGAGGAGCGTTTCCTTCTCAGCTGCTTGCATCCTGGCCTCTCCTCCTTGCTTCCTCACACAATTCCAAAATGTCCCCCAGTGTCTTGCACCTGCGGGCAGGGACCCCACTATGCCCAGGCTGTGCTAATGTCCCTGCCCAGTGCCTCTCTGGAAGTCTGAGGCTCTGTTGGGCCCCACTGCATGCCAGTGCCCCGCTGTGGGTGTGGAGCAGCCCCAGTCTCCCCACCTCTGGGAAGTTCCCATGGAGGCAGCCCTGGGGGCCAGGGGGCAGGGTTAGAGGTGCAGCCTGGTAAATAGCCATTTGCTGCCATGTCTACCCATCACCATGTCCCTCTTGGTGCCAAAGGTGTGGGACAGCCTGCTGTGACACTGGAGTATATGGCAGTGCAGAAGGGGCTAGTGACAAGGGACATCTCTGGAGTTGGAGATGAGCAAAAGTCAGTGACCCCTGTCACAAACAAAAATAACAACAAGCAGGTTCCAACAAGCTGTTGCTACCAAGGACAGTCCCCACACGAGCCTGGTACAGGCCAGCATGGGTATGTGGGGATGGTCCCCCTGGCACCCAGGCACAGAGGCCCCGTTGTGTGCCTGGTAAACAGGCAGGGGGTGGGGCAGGGGTCACGGGACAGCAGAATGTGTCAGGGTGTCCCCTGCTATCCTGCCTTGTGCAGGAACAGTGATAACGAGGGACTATCCCTGGGACTAGTGTCACCAGAAAGATGAGGATTCTCAGGCACTGCTCTTCCTGCCCTTCCTCTCCAAAACTAGGAACTCTAGCATGGCAAGTGCAGCATCGGCAGCACCCGTGGGTGCAGTTGTGCTCATTCCACAGAAGTAGCACTGGCCATTTGCTGGCAGGGACCTGGATGCAGGGCTTCCTCTGCTCACTGCCATTTGGGGCTGCTCTGACTTTCTTTGCAGAATGTTGGCAGCCCCTGAGTGAGGCAGCATGGAGGTGATGTTGGAGACAGGAGGGCCTGACCCTGTCACCTATTGGCAGCTGCATCATTCGTTTTAAAGTCCATTCTTACCACCCCATGGGCTTGCCCATTGACACTGGTCATTGATGGGAGGCTGGTGTGGGTGATGTAGCAAGCACTTTCCCAGCAGGGGAGCTGTGCCCTGCCCTGCCCATGGGTGGCAGCAGGTTTCAGAGTCTCAGCAGCTGCCTTGTATTTGATCTGGCCCTGGAGTGAGCCAAGGTTGTCTTGCCTCACCCTGTGCCTCAGTTTCCAAACCTGCAGTGGTTCCCTGCCGCTGGGCAGCGGGGCTGTGACATGTCCAGGCACTCTGGAGCAAAGTGGCAGCAGCTGTGCTGGCAATGTGCCGGGTGCTTGCTCCTGCCAGTGGCTGGAGATGCTGATGCCTGTCCCCAGGGCCTCTTGGCACAGAGCCTAGCCTGGACTTCTGAGCCACTGTGGCCAGGAATTCATGGGGATTTGCTGTTATTTACCATATGCTGCCAGTGGAAAATCCTTGCAGCTAGAGCCTTTTGGGAGGGCACCTAAGGGGTGCCAGGATGGCCTAGTTGCACCTGGAGCTGCTGCTAGGGCCTAGCTGAACTGAAGGTCTGCCCTCTGCTATTAGACTCAGCTATTGAACCTTGTGAGATCCAACAGTGGCACAGGTGACAAGGGGACGTCATTGTGCTCCAGGCTAGGAGTACTAGCCTTCAGGACTTCTCCCTGAGCAACCCCAGCTATTTTGGACCATGAAGACTGAGGTCAAGCCCCAACACCCTGTTTGCACTGCTGGAGAAGGGGTCCATCATCTCTGTGTACCCTGCCCTGTCTTGCAGTGCTCTGGACTGGGTGGTGCAGACAGGAGGTTGTAGGATACCCAGGAACCTGTCTGCTGCTAGCTGAGCTGTGACAGAGCCACTAGCCATCTGCAACGTGTGGACACAGCACAGTGCACACATTAGTGCACTGCACCAATGCGTGGGGGCCCCTGTACTGCCCATGCTTCTCCCTGATGGCTGGGTTTTGTCCCTAAGCATCCTGTTCCCTCTGCTCTGTGTCATCCTCAGTGGGTGCTGGCCTTTGAGATCTTCATCCCCCTGGTGCTCTTCTTCATCCTTCTGGGGCTGCGGCAGAAGAAGCCAACCATCCCTGTGAAGGAAGGTGAGTCCCAGCAAGGTGGTGCTTGGGGCACTGCCACACTTGGGAACACCCTGAGGCCCTGGGGAAGTGCTCCAGCCTGGGGGCAGGGGAGACCTTTTGGGGGGACATTGCACTGGGCAGAGGCTACAGCCAAGGACTGGTGGAATTAGCACGGTCTCTGTCCCAGCCTGGGGAGGCTTCTCTGGGGTTTGCAGCACCAACCTACCTATGCCTGTCTTAGGCATGGACATTTTGCCTGGGGAGGGGTGAGCTGGATGGTGCTGGAACAATCACAGTCCCCCTAAATAGTTGAGGGTCAGCTGGAGTGCCTCTGGGAAGGCATCCCCAGTGGAGGGGAAGTGACCTACAGGAAGCCTGGCCCTGAGGCGCTCAGAGGCCTGGCAGGATGATAAATTGATGGGACTGGAGCTGAGAGCTCTGGGAGAATTCCAGCTGGAGCTTTGGCCTGGGCTCTGGTGCCTATGATGCTGCTGGGAGGAGGCAGTGGAGTGAAGCTGCCAGCTTGCAAGGGCCCGTGGATGCCCACCTTGATGGGTGCCCTGACATAGGTGGCACAGCAGGGTCAGGGGAGATGCTGAGCACTGGTGGTGACCCCATGTGACAGTGATTTGAGCCTGTGTTTCAGTGTGTCCTGGCAAGAGAGAGAGAGCCCAGCTGCCAGCACGGTCCGGCTGCGGCAGGCACTGCCCGGGTTCCTGCCTTGGTGCTGACATGCGCTCTGTGTTGTGTGGTTTTTGGTTTGTTTTTTCGTTCTTTCTTGCTCATGTTTTCTTTTTCTTTCCCACCATCTCCCCTGCCCGCCTGCCCTTCATGCCTCAACTGCATGTGCCAGTCTGTAAGTTGGTGGGACGGGTGGGCGCTTCCCCCCATTCCCTTGCCAGTGCTGGCCTCATAGTCTAGGGAGGAAGAGCCTGGTTTAGATCAACTCACTCTGGCCTAATCCATGCCTCTGTAAAATGCTTGCCTTCCTCTACAGCTGGTGAAGATGAGTTTGGGCAGCACAGCATGGCTCCTGCCTGCTCCTCCTTGGGGACTGACCAACAACCCCCTTGGTTGATGGTGCTGGGGCCACTGGTGGCCATGTCCTCAGCCTTCCAGGCTGCATAGAGCTCTCCTGGAAATGTGGAGGCTTGTCTTGCCCATTCTTCTCACCTGTCTCCTGGTGCAAAGTCTGATGAGTCCTGTCACCCATGTGGTGGCCTGTGGTCACCCGGTCTTGCCCCGTTGTCAAGGGCTTGGGGCTGGCTCCCACCCTGGCACCAGCACCAGGTCCCTGTCTTGATCCCTCATGGCTGGGGCAAGCTGAGATGTGGCACTAGAGCCTCAAGGCCAGCAAGATGCCATGTACTGACTTTGTTACCAAACCATAGCATGGCCACCAGTGTGGATTCCACCACCCCAGCAGACTGCTGGCCTATTCCATGCTGCACCTTGTTCCTGCCAAAAGCTCATCTTTACCAGTCCCTGCCAGTTGTGACCTTGCTAACAGCACTGACCTATCTCTAACCACATGGTCATTGGCAGGGTGGCAAGAGCAGGGTCCCTGCCTGGCACTGCCCAGTGACAACCTGTGGTCCTCATCAGGCAGGGGAATTCTGGGCTTGCCCTGGGGAAGGACATGGGAGGGTCTCAGCAGGGATGATGGCTCAGTGCCAGTGGAAGGGGGAAGGTTTGCCAGCCCTTTGCTGCTTGTTTCTTCCATCTCCCCACTCTGTGTCTCCATTTCCACCCACCTCCAGCCACTGCATGTTGGGGCAGTTGGCTTAGGAGGAGGCTGAGGGCTCTGGGAGCTGCAGGTGACAAATCTGTTTTCCCTGTCATATTTTTCCTCCTTTTTCTCTGGAGATCCACCACTGCCTCTGAGGCTACTAACAGGAGGGGCTGGGAGCCTGGAGGAGGTTGGTGGCCGTCTTGGAAGCGAGTGGCAGAAATTGGCATCGTTGTGGGGCTCAAGGGAGCTATCACTCAGGGAAGAGTGGGTGGGGGCAAGAGGGCTGGAGCCAGGGGTGCTGGAGCTGCCTGCAGCCCCACAGAGTCACCAGCCAGGACAGACCTGATGGGAAAGCTGTTGACTTGTGGCCGTGGCCGCCAGCCTCCCACGGGCTCACCGACTCCAGTGTGTGCTTTTCTGAACTGAGTATCTGTTTCTCTGGTGGCCCCTTCCCCTTCCCTGCCTCTTTGCCTCTTCTCCCTGCTGCCCGCACTTTCCTTGGCCTCTTCTGCACTCTTACTGGCTCCAGCTTTCTACACGGCGGCCCCACTCACATCAGCCGGGATCCTGCCGATCATGCAGTCCCTGTGCCCTGATGGCCAGCGTGATGAGTTTGGCTTCCTGCAGTACTCCAACTCCACGTGAGTCCTGCCCTCACCATGCACTTCCTCTCCCACCCCTCATGCTTCCACACAGAGCCGGCCCCTTTCCTTGCTAGCACTGGTGCTGCCACCCCTGGGGCTGAGGCAGAAGCTGGCATACCCCAAAGTGCTTGGATGCAGACCACTGTGTCCTTGGTACACGGGACACCTCAGTCTGTTCTGCTGTGGGCTCCCAGGTATTCAGTGCTGGGAGGAGGATGGAGGTGGCCCTTGGAGACACCTTGAGGTGCTGGGGCTTTCCTCTGAACCCTGGTGCACTGGATTCAGTGCACAAGCAAGGGCAGTGGTGCCTCGTTTCAGACAGGACTGCTGTCCCCTGCACCTGAGGGGCTCTTTCCCCCAGAGATCTGGGGAAAGCGTCCCCATCCCTCTGTCTGTGAAGTCAGGGTGGTTCTGGGCTCTCGCAGGGTGACGCAGATTCTGGAACACCTCAGCGAGGCAGTAGAGCAAAGCAGCCTCTTCGACCCGCAGCACCCAGGACTGGAGCAGGAGCTGGAGTCACTGCGCCGGCACCTGGAGGCCCTCAGCAGCCCTGAGCCCAGCTCCATGGAGACCCACTTCAGCAGCCAAGCAGGTGGGTTGTGATCTGCCCTCCCCTGCTGCCTGTGCAGGCAGGGACAAATAGTGCCAGTTTGCCCGGCATCCAGCAAAGTGATGGTGTGTGGCAATGCCCTGCCCCTGTCCTGTATCATTGCATCAGGCAGGGCCAGCTCTGGGGCTATGCCATGTCCCATGTCTGATTTTGGTGGGCTGCTCTGACCTTGTTCCTTAGCAGGGTCTAGCTTCACACTGGCGTGGGCGGCCAAAGACCAGGGCGAGCTGCGGCGCTTCCTGATGCAGAATCTGTCCCTCCCCAACAGCACGGCTGAACTGCTCCTGGGCTCAAGCGTTGACCTGCGGGAGGTGGGTGACCTCTGGGTTTTGCAGGGGTCTGTGCTGCCCTATAAATGGCACCCAGCTGGGATTTGTCCTACCCTGCCACCCCATGCCAGGGCCTTGCTGGGCAAACAGGTGCAGCACTGATGCTCTACCTTTGGCACACCTGGCAATCCTGCTCTCATCTTGGTGCAGGTGTACCGGCAGTTTTTTGATTCCTTTTCTTTGGTACCTGATGAGACCCATGAGCAAGACCTGTGGGATGGATTTGGCCCCAGCAAGAAGATGACACAGTTGGAGGTAAGGAGTGGTGCTGCATGCAGCCGACATGGTAGGGTAGGGTAGGGTAGAACCCGTCCTCTTGTCCCCTCCATATCCTACCCCAGGTGATCTGGGGATGTCTGTCCCGGCAGAGGGGCCAGAACGTTTTCAGGGGGCAGAGCAGCAGCAGGGATGGCTGGGATACATTCTGGTGCTGCCACCAGTTCCGCCAGTGTTACAAGGCACACCAATACCTATGCCTGGGTTTACCATTGCAGTGGAGATTGGCACTACCGGAGTGGTTGCTGTGGAGGGAGCAGGGGAGATAGGGTAGAACCTTGCATCTGGCATGCAGGGGACCCCTGCTCCCTGCATCTGCATATTCCTTTTCTTCCCCTCCCCGGGAGACCATGGATTCTGTGGGGCTGTTCATGTACACTTGGGGACACACAAGGAGGAGTACCTGGGTGCCCCCATCCCACCAGCCATCCCCATTCTTCATCTTGCAGAAAGGCCTCCCCAGTGGCTGGAGGAGCCTGCAGGAGGGGCTGGTTCATAGGGTGCTGCAGGACCCAGTGGCAGCCCCACGCCGGCCGGCACTGCTCCGCATGCTCTCCCAGGCTCTGGGCCTCACCAGCATTGCTGTGGCACCTGCCATCTCTGATAGCGCCCAGGCCTTTGTCACCGAGATGGAGGTGAGCACCTTGTGGGGCAACCTGGGCTGCTCTGTCAGAGCAGGCACTGCAGCGCTGTCCCTACAACTTCCTACCCTGTAGAATGTCCTCTTCACCGGGCCGGTGCTGGAGCAGCTGACGTGTGAGCAGAACATAGGGAGACTGCACCGCCTCCTGCACGTGTCCCCCGGGCAGCAGCCACTGCTGGCAGCATACCGGGCACTGGCCTGCAATGGCAACCAGGTCACCCGCCAGGAGCGCTTTGCACAGCTGGCCTCTGAGCTCCAGGAGCAGCTGGACATTCCCAAGATTGTCAGCAGGGTGAGAGAGCTGGGCAGATGGGGCAGGCTGGTGGCAGAGATGAGAACTTGGGCAGGGTTTTCTACTCAGCTAGTGTTATGTTGGGATGGAGAACAGATACGTGGCCTGGCTTCTCCTGTCACCCCCTTCTCTGACATTACCCCCCCACCCAGTTCTATGGTAAGATCCCAGGTGGTTTCCCCTCTAGCACTTGCTTGGACACTGCTTATTGGATGGGACTGGGTGTCCCCAACATTTTCCTAGGTGTCCCTGCCAGTTTCTTTCCCCAGGACTGACAAAGCCCTTGGTGGCACAGCTCAAGCCTAACTGTGAGGTCTCACTCCTTGTCCCACCCAAGCTCGATGTGTTCTTTGTAGGAGCAGAGCCTTACTATCTTGAGTGATATCTCATGTCCTCATACAAGTCTCTGCCAGCATTTGCCACCATTCTCACTGCCTCCTAGCCACAGATGAGCCGCAATGAGTCCAGGACCTTACCTTGGCACAGCTCCAACCTTTTAACCAAGATAATAGAGTTGCTACCACTTGGGGTCATCGTTGGTCCCTTCCTAATGGCAAGAAGGACACCGTTGTCCCAGCAATGAGTAACTCCTTGTCCACTCATACTCTAGCTGAAGCTGGAGGAGGTGAACAGCACAGCCACCCAGCACCGCCTCCGTGCCCTCCTCGAGGACCTGGTGGAGATGGAGAAGGTTCTCCGAGACATGGACATCCTCTCAGCGCTGGCTAAGCTGCTGCCCAGGGGAGCCTGTGGCAGCAAGGCCCCACCACCCACGGCTAACAGTACCAGCTGGGCCAGCACCAATGCCACGGCTGGCAATGCCACAGCAGAGGAGGAGCAGGGCACCGGAGAGGGCTCGTCTGGCACTGATAACCCTCAGGGACAGTTCTCAGCATTCGTGCAGCTCTGGGCAGGGCTGCAGCCCATCCTCTGTGGCAACAACCGGTAGGAGTGCTGGAGGATAGCTCCAGGTTCTCCCTGCACAGGCCAGGGGTGTCATCCCTTGCTGAGCAGGAGGATGGGTGCTGTGCCACAGCCTTGTGCTGCAGCCAAGGATGCTCCCTGTGTTGTGCAGCACCATGCAGGCACTGGAGTCAGTTTGAAGGCCTGTCATGGGCAGGGGTGGGAGCTGCCTGCAGCAAGGGGTGCTGAGCCTGAAGCAGAGTGGAAAGCCTGAGCTCCCTTTGCAGGACCATCGAGCCTGAGGCACTGAAGCAGGGCAACATGAGCTCACTGGGTTTTACCAGCAAGGAGCAGCGGAACTTGGGCCTCCT
Source organism: Thryothorus ludovicianus (assembly GCA_013397245.1). Taxonomy (NCBI): domain Eukaryota; kingdom Metazoa; phylum Chordata; class Aves; order Passeriformes; family Certhiidae; genus Thryothorus; species Thryothorus ludovicianus. The sequence goes on along the minus strand of VZTB01012119.1, from coordinate 185,959 downwards.
CGTGCATCTGATGACCAGCAACCCCAAAATCCTGTACGCACCTGTGGGCACCGAAGTTGACAAGGTCATCCTGAAGGTGAGGATGCATAGGCTGGGACCCCTGTCCTTCTTCTCCCACCATCCTATTCTGTGGATGGACTGTGTGGCAGGGAGGAAGTTGACTGCCAGACACAGGCAGCTCCCACAGGTGCTGGGAAGTGGGCAGGTATCTCCATGGATACTAGCCATTTCAGAGAGCAGGAAGTTCCTGCCTCTGCCTGCTGTATGACTTTCTGCCTGGTCCCCAGGCCAATGAGACCTTCGCCTTTGTGGGCAATGTCACCCACTACGCCAAGGCATGGCTGAACATCTCCCCTGAGATCCGAGCCTACCTGGAGGAGGGCAGGCTGCAGAGGCGCATCCGCTGGCTCCAGCAGGTAGGACAGTGTGGTGAGGATGAGCCTGCCTGGGATTTACTACCCTGGCAGTGGAAAAGGGATTGTCCTCCTCCCAGATACCCTGTAACTTCTTTATTCAGTACTCCCTGATATTCACCTTCTCTTGTGCAGACTAGTCTGGATCCCTGCACAGTGTGCACACTGTCCCCCATACCCAGGAGGAGCTTTGGGTCTTGCCTGTGTCCATGGAGGGACAGTGACATGAGAGGCAGGAAATAGTCTAACTTCTCCCTCCCGTGTCTTCTTCTTTATCTCAGTTAACCACTGACCTCCACAAGCACCCAGAGATCCTGAATGTCTCCGACAGTGATGTTCTCCACAACTTTCTCAATGGCAACTTCTCCTTGCCCAGTGCCAGCATCCTGCTTCAGCAGCTAGATACCATTGACAATGCTGCCTGTGGCTGGATCCACTTCATGGCCAAGGTGAGGTGGAACCCACCTGTAGGAAGGTTGAACCACTGACAGCCAGGCTCTGTTGGGCTGAAGAGGGTCAGATCCACTAAGATGTTTTTAAGAGAATGAGACAGGAGCCCTGGTGGAGGTGGTGGCTCCTGCAGTGTCCAGAGCTTTGGGGGGACCATCTAGGGTGGAGGTGCTCACACACTGTTGACTTCAGGGGCTGGAGTTGGCTTTGGGTGGCACATGCTGTACTGTGTGTGCACATCTGGGGCCTTGGGATCTCACTAGCCTGCTGGACCATGTCAAGAGAAGGAAAATGGAGCCAGGAAAGGTTCTGGACCACAGGTCTGAATGAGGAGGGACAGAGCTGGAGGAGCTCAGCCTGGAGAAAAGGAGGCTCAGGAGGGACCTTTTAAGTCTCTACAATTATCTAGAAGGATGTTGCGGCCAGGTGGGGGTTGGTCTTTTCTCCCAGCTGACAAGTGACAGGACAACAGCAAACAGCCTAAAGTTGTAGCAGGAGAGGTTTACATTGGATTTTAGGTAAAATTTCTTCACTGAAAGGGTGGTCAGCGCTGGAACAGGCTGCCCAGGGCAGTGGTACTACCCCTGTGTTCAAAAAATATGTGAATTTGACACCTGGGGGCATGGTTTAATGCTGGGCTTGATGGTGTTTGGGTTAATGGACTCAACGGTCTTAGAGAGCTTTTCCAACCTTAGTAATTCTATGATTCTTTTCCCACTAGGTCAGTGTGGACATCTTCAAGGGCTTCCCAGATGAGGAGAGCATTGTCAACTACACGCTGAACCAGGCCTATCAGGACAATGTCACAGTCTTTGCCAGTATGTCCCTGGGAGCCAGCTCTTCTCAGGGGTCCCTGAAGCTTAGCTGTTTGCTCTCCAGCTGTGCTTTGGAGCCACTGGCTTCAGGATGCAGGTCCCTTGGTGCACATGTTAGGTGGATGAAGGGACGGAGTATCTCATCCTCTGCCCCATGCTGCTGTCCTGGCTCTCCCACTGACATAGCCTACTGTCTGTGTGCCTTTGCATCCCGTGGGGGTCTCTCATCCCCAGCCATGCCACCCATCTCATCCATGGCAGTCCTCACAGTTCCCTCCCCATCTTTGCCTGTGATGTGGCTGGCCTGTGTGGACTCCCTGCTTCTTCTGCTGCCCACAGGTGTCATCTTCCAGACCAACAGGGACGGCTCACTGCCTCCTCATGTCATGTACAAGATCCGGCAGAATTCCAGCTTCACAGAAAAGACCAACGAGATCCGGCGGGCGTACTGGCGGCCCGGCCCCAACACCGGCGGCCGCTTCTACTTCCTCTACGGCTTTGTCTGGATTCAGGGTGAGTGTCAGCACCCTGCCACAGCTGCCCATGGCCCTAGTCCCTTTGCACTTAGCCTGGCCTCTCCTTCTCTTCCACAGACATGATGGAGCGTGCTCTCATCAACACATTTGTTGGCCACGATGTGGTGGAGCCTGGCAACTATGTACAAATGTTTCCGTACCCGTGTTATACCCGGGATGAGTGAGTAACACTCACCTGCAGGACCTTCCTCCTTCCACTTTGCGGACCGGGATACTTTAGTTGGGAAAAAGGAACAAGTTTGGGAGTGTGAAAGAGATTAATGACACTGGGAGTGATGAGCAACCAGTTAAATTCCTTGGACTACTAGGCTCAGGAAGGCAAGGGAGAGTAAAGGAATGGTACATGGATCTGTTGGTGGTTATGGATTACAATGGTCTGGAGGCAGCACCTGTAAGTCCCAGAGCCACCAACACTCCTGGGCAGGAGAGGGTCTCATCCACACCAGGGTAGGCAGAGCCCTGGGCTGAACCCATGCCTACTACCTGCCTGCAAAGGCCTGTCAGCTACAACACTGGATTGTCCTGTGGGCTCGCTGGAGAAGTTCTTTTAGGTCACTAGGGAGATACTGGGTTAGAGACTGGTTGTCCCTGAGTGGTGGGAGAGCCCCTCCAAGATGTCATGCCTTAGGGTCTCCACAGGTCTCTGTGGCAGTGCCACCATCCAGTTCTCCCCTCTCTTCCTCTATCCCAACAGCTTTCTCTTTGTCATCGAGCACATGATGCCCCTCTGTATGGTGATCTCCTGGGTCTACTCAGTGGCCATGATGATCCAGCACATTGTGACAGAGAAGGAGCATCGCCTGAAAGAGGTAGAGATGGTAGAAGTGATTCTTGGGGGGGAGTGAGCATATCTGAGCCCTACATCCTGTGCTGTGTCTCTGGTCACCTTCCTTGTATTTCCGGGTTACATGAACTAGGGCAGATGCAGATTTCAAATCTCTGGGCTGAGCTGGTCTTTCTGAGTTGTCCTGAGCATGAGATGAGCCCTGCCTAGCTCTGGAAGAAACTGAGCTCCTTGGCACCCCAATAGAGGGTGCTGTGTCCTACCCACTCCCAGCAGCTTCCTTGGTGCTCCCCTTTGCCCTTCCCACCCAGTGCAGATAGAAGCACAGCACAGGGCTGGGAACAGTCTTGCTGAGTAGTTTTGGCCTCACAGGTGATGAAGATGATGGGCCTGAACAATGCAGTGCACTGGGTGGCTTGGTTCATCACTGGCTTTGTCCAGCTCTCCATCTCAGTCACAGCACTCACTGCCATTCTCAAGTACGGCAAGGTCCTGATGCACAGTGACGTCCTCATCATATGGCTCTTCCTTGCTATCTATGCTGTGGCCACCATCATGTTCTGGTGAGCTCCCTGGTCTGTACTGGGCAGTAAAGGGGCATGGGCAGTTCCAGGTGCTTGTGCCATGGAGTGAGGGTGCTGGGAGCTATGTGGGCAAGGGCTGGTGGAAGGGCACAAGTCCCTCCACGCAGCTGGTTTGGGGAGCCAATTTATTGCCTCAGCACAACCAAAACTAGATGGTATGGGGAAAGTCCTGGTGTGGGGTGAGATCCAAAGAGACACTGTCCTCCCTGCAGCTTTCTGGTGTCAGTGCTCTACTCCAAGGCCAAGCTGGCCTCTGCCTGTGGTGGCATCATCTACTTCCTCAGCTATGTGCCCTACATGTATGTGGCCATCCGTGAGGAGGTGGCACACGACAAGATCACAGCCTTTGAGAAGTGCATTGCGGTGAGTTGGCTGCAGCAGCTGGGGACATGCTTAGTTCCAGGTTTGCCTCAGGCACCTCATGTCCGGTACAAAGCCACTAAGCTGTCGTCAAGCCCTGTACAAGCCATTGCCTGTATGAACCAACTCCCTGTGGGCCTTTGGAGGTATCTCCAGAAGGTTCAGTGCCTCTCAGGGCCAGGAACATTTCCACGGGGCTGGGTGGAGCAGCATTGGGTAGGAATTCACTCCAACCTGTTCTTCTCGAGCTGGCTTGTGATTCCTACTGACCTCCTATTCCCTTCTCTCCACCTCTTCACAGTCCCTCATGTCCACCACGGCCTTTGGGTTGGGCTCCAAGTACTTTGCGCTGTATGAAGTAGCTGGCGTGGGTATCCAGTGGCACACCTTCAGCCAGTCACCTGTGGAAGGAGATGACTTCAACCTCCTGCTGTCCATGATGATGCTGATTGTGGATGCCGTGGTGTATGGGGTGCTCACATGGTACATCGAGGCCGTGCACCCGGGTACGTGTGGGTAGAGGGGTATGAGAGCACCCCAGACCTTACAGGAGCCTCTTTGCTTGGGGACATCTGCCCATGCATGCTCATCTGCTGGTGTCAGCCAGGTGTCTCAATTCAGGGGCCAACTGTAGCAAAGCCAGATGTCCACAGCTGAGATACCAATCCCCCATATCCCCTCTCGTGGAAGCATCTCAGTTGCTTCCTGTTTTTTTTCATTGTAAAGCTGAAGCATGAGCCAATCCAACCTGAATCCCAAAGGACTTTGTTTCCTGGCACAGCCCACAGAGCTGCCCTGAGCCCAGCTGGCTGGAGTGTTCACAGCCCCCACCCTGCAGTGGTGACCTGACTTGTGAAAACCCCCAAGCCTGTGCCCGTGCCAAGCTTTGACCCAGTCCTCAGCAGCTTCTGCATGGCCCTGGGTGTAGGATTGGCCCTGACTCCCTGGGTCTGTGGTTGCAGGCATGTTCGGCCTGCCACGGCCCTGGTACTTCCCTTTCCAGAAGTCTTACTGGCTGGGCAACGGGCGTGTGGAGACCTGGGAGTGGACCTGGCCGTGGTCACGCACCACCCGCCTCAGCGTCATGGAAGAGGATCAGGCCTGTGCCATGGAGAGCCGGAGGCTGGGTGAGGGCAGCTGGGGACAGCAGTGGGTAACACAAGGGTGGCCCTGTCTCTGCCACAGGGTCTTGCCTTGGCTATGGATCCCTGTGCTCTTGTCAGAGCAGGATACTGGGCCAAGCACTGTGGCCTCTCTGAGCCGTCATAGCCACTGTGGGATGTAGGGGGGTTGATTCATTCCCAGGGAGCCCCACTCAAAGCCTGGTTTCCCTGCCCTCCCCTGGCCCCTCACCATCCTACTGTCACAGCAGAGGAGACAAGGGGCATCGAGGAGGAGCCAACCCATCTCCCCTTGGTCGTCTGCATCGACAAGCTCACCAAAGTCTACAAGACAGACAAGAAGCTGGCGCTAAACAAGCTGAGCCTCAACCTCTACGAGAACCAGGTCGTGTCCTTCCTGGGGCACAATGGTGCAGGCAAGACCACCACCATGTGAGTGCCTGTCTTGGCAGATAGAGACCATTTTTCTGTGTCCAGCTGCAGGGTGTGAGGCAGGGGCTTTGGGATGTCTCTACAGGCCCCTGTGGCAGCTGGTGCTGTGCCCAAAGTGCAGCAGTATGGGTGTGGGGCTGGCACAAACATGTGATAGGCAGTAGGTTCATGTTCCTGGGGCCCTGCAGATGCTCTCAGAGGTGGTGGTTGGGATTGGGGCCAGACTGATGAGCTCTTATGAACTCCTTCACACTGTTGCCTTTCTCCATCCATCCAGGTCCATCCTCACTGGCTTGTTCCCTCCAACGTCGGGCTCTGCTACCATCTATGGCCATGATATCCGTACGGAAATGGACAAGATCCGGAAGAACCTGGGCATGTGTCCCCAGCACAATGTGCTCTTTGACAGGCTGACGGTGGAGGAACATCTCTGGTTCTACTCGCAACTCAAGAGCATGGCAGAGGAGGAGATCCGCAAGGAGATGGACAAGTAGGCACCCTCCAGCTCCTTTTGTCTTCATCCATGCCTTTGGCATGAGTAAGTCTCCTTCCTGCTGGCTGTGCCACAGGGGGTGATGTGGTGGCAGAAGTGTCCCATGGAGCAGCTCCTCAAAGTGTTTTCCTACCCCCAGGGTGTCAGGCTGTGGAAGTGAGCAGAAGATGCTCATAGTCTGACTGCTGCTGGGCAATCCCAGCAGTTGAAGGCCACAGATGCCATGTGGGGAAGAGGCATTACATACTCCCCACAGGCACTGGGCACCTGTACAACCTCTGCAGCATTCCTGGTGTTTCTGCCCTGTCCCCAGGATGATTGAGGACCTGGAACTCTCCAACAAACGGCACTGCCAGGTGCAGACTCTCTCAGGCGGCATGAAGAGGAAGCTGTCAGTGGCCATTGCCTTTGTGGGTGGGTCACGGGCTGTTATCTTGGATGAGCCCACAGCTGGTGTGGACCCATATGCCCGAAGGGCCATCTGGGACCTCATCCTTAAGTACAAGCCAGGTGAGCAGAGCTGCGCAGAGCCTGGCATGCTCTTCTGTGGCAGCTATGGCCCCTCTGCTGAGGCTTTGTGCTGCCATCAGGGAGGACCATCTTGCTCTCCACACACCACATGGATGAGGCTGACCTGCTAGGGGACCGCATCGCCATCATCTCCCATGGCAAGCTCAAGTGCTGTGGTTCCCCGTTGTTCCTCAAGAGCACCTATGGCGATGGCTACAAGCTGACAGTGGTGAAGAAGCAGTCAGACACCAGGAATGGCACAGGTGTGGGGAGCAGTGTGACCCTTTGTTAAAGGATGGCACCAGCCCTTTGTGAGCCCAGCAAAGGAGAGGTCAACACCCAAGTGCTCCCATGCTGAGTCTCCTTAAGCCTCTCCTTAAGGGAGGGCACAGGGGATGGGGCAGGAGTGTAGGAGATCCCATTGCTCAGCCTTAATTTTTCCCAGCTGAGTCCTTGGCCAGACCTTACACAGAGACATTTGTTTCCAGGTGCTGGTTCTGTCGAGCCTGTGGGTTGCCCCCTGAGACATCTAGTGGGCCACATTGCAGAACACCATCCCCAGGCCTGGGGGATGGTCAGGGTGACAGGGAAGGCCCTATGGCACTGGGAAGTAGGGGAAATGTGGTGGGTCTTGCTGGGAGGCCAGGTGTGAACTGACCAATAGGTACTGTCTCTCTTCTCCAGAGCCAGGCCAGCCACATAGCCCCCCAGGCCACTCCTCTGTCAGCCCCTGCTCTGAGCCTCGTGTCTCCCAGTTCATCAAGAAGTACGTGGCCTCCTGCCTTCTCATCTCAGACACCAACACAGAGCTCTCCTACATCCTGCCCAGTGAGGCTGTCAAGAAGGGCTGCTTTGAGAGGCTCTTCCAGGTACCTGCAGGAGCTGGCAGAGTGGGCAGGCAAGGAGCAGTGGCTCTGTGGACATATGCCCTCCTCACACAGCACTTTGCCCACACAGCACTTGGAACAGAGCCTGGAAGAGCTGGACCTCACCAGTTTTGGGTTAATGGACACCACACTGGAGGAGGTCTTCCTGAAGGTGTCTGAGGAAGACCAGTCTCTGGAGAACAGTGACGTGGGTACGGGTTGCTGGGGGGGCACGAGGTGCTGCTGGTGCTACTGAGGGGCTGTGTGATCTTGCTGAGCTTGGTGGCTGCAGGAGTCTCTTGTCCCAGGTGGAGGAGAGATTGCCAGAGCCCATCCCAGCCAAGGGCAGCGAGCTTCTGCTCCACTCTGGGCTTACTTCTACATGGAATAGTGGCTAGCTCTGATGTCCTCAGCACAGGTCTCCAGAGGACACCATGGAGGTGCTCTGGAGGCTGGAGCATCTCTGCCGTGGACTCAGGCTGGGAGAGCTGCGGGTGTTGGCCTGGAGAAGAGAAGGCTCCAGGGAGACCTTATGGCACCTTCCAATGCCTAAAGGGGACTTGAAAAAATAAGGAGGGACTTTACATGGGCAGATAATGTTAGAACAAGGGAAAATGGTTTTAAACTAAAAGAGGAAACATTTAGATTAGATGTTAGAAGGAGATACTCCCCTGTGAGAGTGGTGAGGCCCTGGCACAGGTTGTGCAGAGGAGCTGTGGGTGCACTGTCCCTGGAAGTTTTCAAGGCCAGATTGGATGGGGCTTGGAGCAACCTCGTGTAGTGAGAGGTATCCTTTTGCACGGCAGGGGGATAGGATGAGATGAGGTCACTTCCAACCCAAACCAGTCTGTGATATGATCCATCCCCAGTCAATGCCATGCTGCAGTGAAGAGTAGCATGACTGGTGGCAACTGGCATTTTTTCTTTCAGATGTGAGGGAGTCCAAGGATGCTGTGCAGCCACCCACCTCTGAGCTGGGCCCTAAGTCTGAAGCCAACGGGGAGCCCCTGGCCGAAGCAGCCATGCCAGAGAAGCCTGCAGTGCAGCTCAGCAACCTGGTGACCTGCTCCAGGCTGGCACAGTCGCAGGCATCCCTGCGCTCAGCGTCCTCAGTGGGCTCTGTGCGTGGCGATGAAGGTGGGGCTTATTCCGAATTCTTTGGGGATTATGCACCCCTCTTCGATAACCAACAGGACCCTGATAACGTCAGTCTGCAAGGTGGGTGCTGCTGGTGCCCAGTCAGCAGCAGGGGCTGGAGGAGGCACTTAGCTGGGACATGGAGGGTTTGCCCAGCGTGGGCAGAGCTGGTCTGGTCCCTTGGGGTTTGAGCTTGTATCTGAGATTGGTGGGTGTGACTGCTGGGATGAGAGCCTGTGGGGAGGGGGCTGATGGGGCATCCAGCAGCACAGCACCCAAAGAGCCACAGCCTGGGTAGGAGGGCTGGGAACAGGCTCTTTCCACAAGTTTGTACCCTATACTGGTAGGGTGTGCATGAGGGTCTCATGCCAAGGCATGGAGCCAGTGAGAGCAGCCAGTGTTGGCTCTGCCACTGCCTCCTGGGTCTCCAGTGCCACCTTGCAGGCTTGCCCCACTAACATGGCCTCTTCCCACACTTGCACCAGTTGGGTTTCTCCTCTTGGTCCTTGGGCAAAGAGTCATCTTCTCAGGTGATGGTTTCACCTGTCATACCCTACCCTGGGTGCAAGGCTCTCCCTGCCTGGATACTGGATAGAGAGGGTGCACAGAGGTGCCTCGAGGTTATTGCTGTGGTCAGAGATTGTGTTTAGGGTTATCTCACAAGTCTTGTGACTAATTTAGGGGCTGTAGGAGGCAGAGCTGGGACAGTGTTGTGACAGAGCTCCCACTGTCTTGCTGGGACTCCCACCTGTGTCTTGTCCCCTGTTTCTGACTGTGCTGACCCCCAACCAGCTGGCAGAGCTGATGAGGAAATGAAGGGGCCTAGAAAAAAAGCACCAAATTAGGTTGTCTTTTTAAAACTATTTTCTAAATATTCCTTCTGCGGCCAACAGGAACCTGCCAGTTAGATACCTTGCTTCCCACTGCACTGCTGCTGTGGCTCCTTGGCAGAGTTGGGCTTGAGTGATGCTCTGACCCTTGAGGCGGCTGAGCTGGGCTGAGTGTCTGGCTCAGCTTCCTGGGAGCCCAGGCAGGTGTGGGAGCAACTGTGCCAGACAACTGATGTCCCTTTCCCTGCCAGAGCAAGAAGCAGAGGTGGAAGCAGAGGATCGTGACCTGGCAGGTCAGGGAAGCTTCAAGCTGGAAGGCTCGTGGCTAAAGCTGCGCCAGTTCCATGGACTGATCGTCAAACGTTTCCACTGCGCCAAGCGCAACACCAAGGCCCTCTTCTCGCAGATCCTCCTGCCTGCCTTTTTCGTCTGCGTGGCCATGACTGTGGCGCTCTCTGTGCCCGAAATAGGTGCGTGCAAGCTGCTTACCTACCTGCATGCTGGGTGACCTGTTCTGCCTGCCCCAGTGTGGCCACTGGCTGCAGGAGGACAAAGCCAAGGCAGTCTCCCTGTGTGCAGTGGTGCTGTGGGTATGAGCAAGTTCCTGTCGTTCTCCCCACAGGTGACCTGCCACCCCTCATCCTCTCGCCATCCCAATACCACAACTACACTCAGCCCAAGGGCAACTTCATTCCTTATGCCAACGAGGAGCGGCGTGAGTACCGGTGAGAGCTGCCACCGCTGGTGACCAGCACCCTGTGCCCGAGGCCCATCCCTGACTCCCATTTTTGGGACTGTAATGGGGGGCAAGTGGGGAGGGCAGCCTGCAAGAGGCCTAGTGCCAGGGCTGGCTCAGGCTTGGAGCAGAGCCTGGCTGGTGCCATGTCCCCTGATAGAGGGCACCCTCTGTCCTGGCAGTGGTGTCTCTGGGAGATGTGCCAGCCCTCACGCTGTGACTAGCAGCTCAGTCATGCCTGGCATAGGATGTGTGTGCCCATGATAAGTGCCAAGGCCTCAGGGAGGTTCCAGAAGAAGATAGCCATGGTGCTGAGATCTGTGTCTCCTGCTCCTTGCTTCTGCAGCATTAGGCTGTCTCCTGATGCCAACCCTCAGCAGCTGATGAACACTTTCCATCTGCCCTCTGGTGTGGGGGCCACCTGCGTGCTCAAGACACCCTTCAACAACACACTGGACCAGCCCATGCAGACCCTCAACCTCGATAGCAATGAGTCCAAAATGCTGGCAGCCAAGTACTTTGATGCCATGTGCATTGACTCCTTCACCCAGGGCCTTCCACTTTCGAACTTCGTGCCACCACCTCCATCTCCAGCTCCCTCTGACTACCCCGTGTCAGTGGATGAGGACCTGCTCCATGCCTGGAACTCCACAACCTTCTCCACTGTTAAAGGTACCACCTGTGCTGGGTGCTCATGTGTCTGGGGTTTGTCTCCAGCAGGGGGACAATGCCTGTCATCACAGAAGTGGCTCCAGGGACCCCTGGGAGTACCTGTTAACTGGCCAGGCCACACATTAGAGCTTTGTTGGGCTGAACTTGTGACTTTGGCCCTGGAACACTGTCCCCATTTAGCCCCAACCATGCTAGTAGTGCCCCTTGGATGGTGACACTGTCTCAAAGCCCTGTGGCCAGCCTTGCATCACCTTTGCTGGATGTGGTCTTCAGCCCTTTCTTTCTTCAGCCACACTTCATGTCCCATCTTGTGATCTCTGTCCCCCCAAAGCTTTTTGCACATCCATGTCTTGGTCACCAGGACCCTGTCTGGCCAGCTCCCCAGCCCTCATGCTATCCCCAGCAGCTAGCTGTGAGCCACCCCTTCTGCTCCTCAGGGACCGTGACCTCAGCCCCCGCCCTGCCCCACATCATCCATGAGCCCATCAAATGCACGTGCTCCATGCAGGGGACTGGCTTCTCCTGCCCTAGTGGCGTGGGGGGCCATCCCCCACAGATGAAGGTTGTGACAGGGGACATCCTGACAGACATCACAGGGCGCAACGTCTCTGAGTATCTGCTCTACACCTCGGACCGCTTCCGGCTGCACAGGCAAGAGGGGAGGCTGGGAGGGTCTGCCCTGCACCACAGAGCAGGGATGAGAACCAGGGGTCTAGGGGACACCTGCCCCAGGGTGCTGGCTGGAGTCAGCAACATGCTCAAGCATGGTTCCACCCCTGGATATGGGGGACAGCAGTTGCAGCTTCCTCAGCAGTGCCTTATCCCACAGGTATGGGGCACTCACATTTGGAAACATCCAGAAATCCATCCCAGCCTCCTTCGGAGCCAGGGCTCCAGCCACAGTGCGCAAGATTGCCGTGCGGAGAACGGCCCAGGTGGGACAGCACTGCACCTCAGGGCAGGGGACATAGTTGGGAAGGAAAGGGGGCAGGCAGGGACGCTTGGGGCTGCTCTGCTGCATTACTCTCCAAGTGCTTTAGGAGGTTCCAGACACAGGAGAGTGGTCAGCAGGTCTGGCCCGGCACAGAAATCAGTGACCTGTTCTCCCTACAGCCTTGAGCACAGGATGCCTGCTTTATGGCTGACTGTCCATCCCATCCTATCCCTCCCTCCCAGTCCATCTCTGGGCTCAGCTCTTTTGCCATCTCCCACTGTTCCTCTCTTCTCTGCCAGGTCTTCTACAACAACAAGGGCTACCACAGCATGCCCACTTACCTCAATGCCCTCAACAACGCCATCCTGAGAGCCAACCTGCCCAAGAGCAAGGGCAACCCTGCTGCCTATGGTGAGGATCTGGAGGTGTTCGAGGGCAGGAGAATGTCAGGAACAGCATTAGATCATGGTTCAACCAGGCTCCAAAGTGCAGCGTCCACCTTGGGCCAAGCAGGCTAAATGTCCAGCTGGAACACAGCTCTGAGATACAAAAGCTGGGATGAGCTCTTTGTCAGGCCTGGGCTGGAATGTCCCAAAGTGCTGCCTGAAAGTGCCTGGACTTGTGACATGTCCAAGGGTGCTCTCTAGTGAGGGAAGGGCTTGGCCTTGAGGCTTCAGAGACCAGCTCCTGCTGAGCTTCAGGTTGGAAAGCCATCCTGCTCAGAGTCAGGACCAGGCAAACTAGGGACAGGAGTCTGTGTCCCAAGCCAGTTTTCATGCTTCTGTGTTTCTGCTTGGTTGTTGTTGCAGGCATCACAGTCACCAATCACCCTATGAACAAAACGAGTGCCAGCCTGTCCCTGGATTACCTGTAGGTCCAAGGAGAGGGTCTGAGGGAGGGTGACTGTCCCATGGGAGGTAGGGGGCATTTTACTGGTAGTTGCAGGGGAAGGCCAAGGCTTCTGTTCCACAGGCTGCATGGTGGGGAGGGAGAGGGTGGCTGTGATGTGGGGGTCCCTATGCCATGCCCTGCTCTTGTGCACAATGGCTGTCCCACACCAGGATGGGTGGCCCTTTCCCAGGCAACTGAGGGTGATAGAGTCCCTGCTCTCTTTGCTCCCCATCCAGTCTGCAAGGCACAGATGTGGTGATCGCCATCTTCATCATTGTTGCCATGTCCTTCGTCCCAGCCAGCTTTGTGGTATTCCTGGTGGCCGAAAAGGCCACCAAGGCCAAACACCTGCAGTTTGTGAGTGGCTGTGACCCTGTCATCTACTGGTTGGCCAACTACATGTGGGACATGGTAAGCAGAACACGTGGCCTCACCAGCCAAGCCTCCAGGGCTGTGCCAGGGAGTGGACAGTCACAGAAGTTTGTCTTCTCCAGCTAAACTACCTGGTGCCAGCCACATGCTGCATCATCATCCTCTTCGTGTTTGACCTCCCAGCATATACTTCTCCCACCAACTTCCCTGCTGTCCTCTCCCTCTTCCTGCTCTATGGGTATGTTGCTCAGAGGAGGGTGGTCAGAAGGCACTGGGGATACCTTCAGAGTCTTATGGGGTGGTGGTTTTAAACTAAAGGATAGCCATTTAGTCCAGATATTAAGAAGACATTTTTCATGATGGGGGTGGTGAGACCCTGGCACAGGCTGCCCAGAGAAGGTGTGGCTGCCCCCTTCATGGAAATGTTCAAGGCCAGGTTGGACAGCTTGGAGCACTAGTGGAAGGTATTCCTGCCCATGGCCAGGGACTGGATTAGATGACCTTGAAAGGTCCTTTCCAGTCCAAACCGTTCCGTGGTGTTCTGAAGCCCCCATAACTGGTTGGAGTGCAGTGGCTGTGAGGGTTGGGGTGGGAGAGCCTGGGAACAGCAGGATGGAAATGGGCAGTCCCAAGGCTCAGGGCCCCTCTGCTGCCATACTGATGCATGCATCTTCTCACCTCCCCAGCTGGTCCATCACCCCTATCATGTACCCGGCCTCCTTCTGGTTCGAGGTGCCCAGCTCTGCTTATGTCTTCCTCATCGTCATCAACCTCTTCATTGGCATCACAGCCACTGTTGCCACCTTCCTGCTGCAGCTCTTTGAGCACGACAAGGTACGGCATTCACAGCTCTGCTGAGGGCCACCAGGAAGGGAGATGCTGACACCTGTTTGTGGGGTGGCTCAAGCTGTGGAAGGGACCTCAGGAGGTCTCTGTTTTCAGCGGGATCAGCCATGAGACCTGACTAGGCTGGATCTTGAGGATCTTGATCCTACCACTCACTCAGGGTTGCTTGATGGTTGTGTCCTCTCTGCTGTTCCCACAGGACCTAAAGGTGGTGAACAGCTACTTGAAGAGCTGCTTCCTCGTGTTCCCTAACTACAACTTGGGCCATGGCCTGATGGAGATGGCCTACAATGAATACATCAATGAGTACTATGCCAAGATTGGTATGGCCTCTTGTTCTCCCCCTCCCTTGCTCCAGGACATGTGGGGCTGAAGGGGACCATGATGCTGGCACCTCCCCTCTGCCTTCCCCATGGGGGTGTCCCGAGGCCCAGAGCAATCTGGAGCAAAAAGTCAATGGGGTGGATGAGATAGGGCAAAGAAAAAGACACAGCTGAGGGTCAGCTATGGCATGGTGCCATTGTTGCTGAAAGAGGTTCCTTGGGTCATCCCAAATAGCAACCCCATGGGGAGAAGAGGATGTGAGCCCTGACAGAGGTGTGTGGTTCTGCTGCTGCTGCACACTGCTTGTGGTGGGCCATGGTGAGGCTGTGGTGGATCTTAGTGGTGGCATAGTGTAGCTGTGGTGAGCCATGATGGGTCTGTGCTGTGACAGGAGGGATGACGGCTGCAGGGACTCTCCTTCCTGACAGGGTTTCTTGGGGGCTGCCAACACAAACCTTTTGCCATTACAGCTTCATCCTGGCCTCAGAAGCTCCGCTGCTCTCCACTTTTTGAGCAGCTTCTCTACATAACCCTGGTGCTGCTGGCATCATGAGGGACAATTTTGGGTCACAATTTTGACAAATCCTTCTGATTCCACTCTCAGCTGGGTTGATTCATCCTACTGAGGTTGAAAACCTGCCAGTTCATTTCCACAGCACCGGTACTCTGAGAGGGAATTGTGTTGCGACCAACCCAAGCAGCTGTGGTGGGAAGGCGTCCCCAGCTGCTCTGTCCTCTTCCTCCTATTCAGGGCAGTTTGATAAAATGAAATCACCCTTTGAATGGGACATCGTGACACGGGGGCTTGTTGCCATGACAATTGAAGGCTTTGTTGGCTTCTTCATCACCATCATGTGCCAGTACAACTTCTTCCGGAAGCCCCAGTGAGTGTGGCATGGGGCAGGGATGTTGGGGCTGGCCATGGGGTAAAGATTTGCCATTGAGACCCTTGAGCTTCCGGCTGCCCTTCTGGCAGTGTTGAGTGGGAATTGCTGGGGCCTGTCAGGGATGCAGCTCCTGGTCTCACATTCCTCCCTGCGCTCCTGGTCTCACATTCCTCCCTGCTTCTGCCCCCTCCCACAGGCGCCTGCCCGTCTCCACAAAACCCATCGAGGATGACATTGACGTGGCCAATGAGAGGCACCGGGTCCTGCGTGGTGATGCCGACAATGACATGCTAAAGATCGAGAACCTGACAAAGGTAGGGGCTGCGTCAGGCTGCAAGGAGGCTCCTGGGACCAGCCCAGCCCAGGGATGTGGGTGGGGCAATGGGTCCAGGTGCCTCCTGGTGGGCTGAGTTCCAGTCCCCTTCCCTGCCAGGTGTATAAGTCTCGCAAGATTGGGCGCATCCTGGCTGTGGACCGGCTGTGTGTGGGTGTGCGCCCCGGGGAATGCTTTGGGCTGCTGGGCGTCAATGGTGCAGGCAAGACCACAACATTCAAGATGCTGACAGGGGATGAGAGCACCACAGGTGGAGAGGCCTTCATTAACGGACACAGGTAAGGGGGGCCTGGGTGCTGCCTGCTTTCCTGGGGGTGGGATGGGGTGTGCTTGGAGGGCTCCCAGGATAAAGCAGCATGAGTGAGCTTGTGTGTCCCAGTGGGACTACTGCAGCCTTGTGTCCTCCTGGGTGACCATCAGCTTGAGATGTGGGCCAAGAGACAGTGACCCTGTGCTGAGGCTGCCCAGTGGAGTTTTACCTGGGGGGAGATGCTCCAGTGTAAAGATGTGTGAAAGAGGCCTCAGCAGGAGTCCTCACAAAAAGAATTCCTTCTTCCCACAAATCCTCAATCCTCTCCCACAGCATCCTGAAGGAGCTCCTGCAGGTCCAGCAGAGCTTGGGCTACTGCCCGCAGTTTGATGCACTCTTTGATGAGCTGACGGCCCAGGAACACCTGGAGCTATACACCCGCCTGCGTGGCATCCCCTGGAAGGATGAGGAACGGGTAGGACTCTGGGCAAGCAGTTGGCAGCATCCAAGGGCTGGTGCTGTGCCACAGGGATGGCATCTCACTGGGCAGCAGCAGCAGCCTGAGCCAGTGCTGCTACTCTCCTTGGCNTCCTGGTCTCACATTCCTCCCTGCTTCTGCCCCCTCCCACAGGCGCCTGCCCGTCTCCACAAAACCCATCGAGGATGACATTGACGTGGCCAATGAGAGGCACCGGGTCCTGCGTGGTGATGCCGACAATGACATGCTAAAGATCGAGAACCTGACAAAGGTAGGGGCTGCGTCAGGCTGCAAGGAGGCTCCTGGGACCAGCCCAGCCCAGGGATGTGGGTGGGGCAATGGGTCCAGGTGCCTCCTGGTGGGCTGAGTTCCAGTCCCCTTCCCTGCCAGGTGTATAAGTCTCGCAAGATTGGGCGCATCCTGGCTGTGGACCGGCTGTGTGTGGGTGTGCGCCCCGGGGAATGCTTTGGGCTGCTGGGCGTCAATGGTGCAGGCAAGACCACAACATTCAAGATGCTGACAGGGGATGAGAGCACCACAGGTGGAGAGGCCTTCATTAACGGACACAGGTAAGGGGGGCCTGGGTGCTGCCTGCTTTCCTGGGGGTGGGATGGGGTGTGCTTGGAGGGCTCCCAGGATAAAGCAGCATGAGTGAGCTTGTGTGTCCCAGTGGGACTACTGCAGCCTTGTGTCCTCCTGGGTGACCATCAGCTTGAGATGTGGGCCAAGAGACAGTGACCCTGTGCTGAGGCTGCCCAGTGGAGTTTTACCTGGGGGGAGATGCTCCAGTGTAAAGATGTGTGAAAGAGGCCTCAGCAGGAGTCCTCACAAAAAGAATTCCTTCTTCCCACAAATCCTCAATCCTCTCCCACAGCATCCTGAAGGAGCTCCTGCAGGTCCAGCAGAGCTTGGGCTACTGCCCGCAGTTTGATGCACTCTTTGATGAGCTGACGGCCCAGGAACACCTGGAGCTATACACCCGCCTGCGTGGCATCCCCTGGAAGGATGAGGAACGGGTAGGACTCTGGGCAAGCAGTTGGCAGCATCCAAGGGCTGGTGCTGTGCCACAGGGATGGCATCTCACTGGGCAGCAGCAGCAGCCTAAGCCAGTGCTGCTGCTCTCCTTGGTGGTGCCACCCTGGCAGTGTGCCTACATGGGCTGCCAGGGCCAGGCACGTGCACTCGCAGGTCCCCACCAGTGCTCATGACTGTGCAAGGGGCTGCCATGGGGCTCCTGTGGTTGACACATGGCTTGCAGTCCCCTTAGCAGCTGATGTGCCAGGGAGTCCAACCCCTGCCTGCTCTGCCAGCTCTGTGGCCTTGGCAGGATGATAGCAGTCCTCCACGCCTTGCAGGTCGTCAAGTGGGCACTGAATAAGCTGGAGTTGACCAAGTATGCAGACAAGCCTGCCAGCACCTACAGCGGGGGCAACAAGAGGAAGCTATCCACAGCCATCGCACTCATCGGATACCCAGCCTTCATCTTCCTGGTGCGCCCTGAGGGTAGAAAAATGACCCTGGATGGGAGGTGCCCACCCCCTCCTTCAGCACACACCACATGTCCCCTGGAGTGTGGGATAGTGGCCTGAGCTGGACTCAGGACAGGAAGGGAGTGGCAGGATCCCTCCCAGGACTGGCATGTCTAAGGGTGCTGTCTATCCCCCAGGATGAACCAACCACAGGGATGGACCCCAAGGCACGACGCTTCCTCTGGAACCTCATCCTGGATGTCATCAAAACGGGTCGCTCTGTGGTGCTGACGTCTCACAGGTCCAGGGGGGTTCTGTGCCTGTGATGCCTCCAAGCACCTGGGGTGCTGTGTGGGAGGGAGAGGGCTCCCAAGGAATGGCATTTGGTAGGGGCATGAGGAGCAGGGGCAGCATGGGACACCCTCTGTTGCCCTCTCTCATCCCTGGTGGTGGGGCCACAGCACTTGGGAGAGCTGGGAGGCCTAGCTTTCCACCTACCCCCCCCATAGCCTTGTCATTGTCTTCCCATGCCCCCCACTGAACCCTTCCTTGTCACCCCAGCATGGAGGAGTGCGAGGCCCTCTGCACCCGCCTGGCCATCATGGTGAACGGACGGCTCAAGTGTCTCGGCAGCATTCAGCACCTGAAGAATAGGTAAGAGCCTGGTGGGAGCTCAGTATGCCTGCATGGGGTCCACCAGCCTGTGTGTGCTGCTGGGCAGGAGGGGGCTGGATCGTCCTGGTTGAGTGACAGTGTCAAGATATTAGCCCTCTCTGTGGGTGCTGCTTTAGAGGTGGGCAGGGAGAGGGGTCACTGAAGTGCCATGCCACTGGCCTGGTGTCCAGTAGTGGCTGCCTGAGAGCATCATCCCCTCCCACAGGGTCATGGGTGTGCAGATGAAGGGACAGGTCCTCATAGGGTGCCTTGTTTCTGTGTAGATTCGGTGATGGCTATATGATCACAGTGCGCACCAAGTCCAGCCTCAATGTCAAGGAGGTGGTGAGGTTCTTCAACCGTAATTTCCCTGAGGCTGTCCTCAAGGTAAGCTGCCCATGGTGCCCATGCTGTCCCCTGCCAGTCTCCACTTCAGGGCACAAGCAGCCTTCATTCTCCATAGGGTAATGGGAGGGAGTCTGGGAGTGAGGGCTCAGTGCCCCCTCTGTGACCACCCCCCAGGAGTGTTAACATCCAGGAACGTACACAATCACAGATGGATTATATGCTGGTGCTTTATTAAGGTGTGCACGGGAGCTTGGGGTATAGCAACCCAAATCTAGCTCAGCCCGTTTGTCCAGAACGCATGCATTTATACTATTTCAACTAACATTCGTTTAAGCAACAATTACTATGACAACCACATTTATATTGTTTCATTAGAGGTGAGCTTAGACTTGTACGAGCATGTACGATCTTATCTACCTCAGAAACTCTAAACATTGATCCCATTACCACAAATACTCTACTGCTAAACAATAATCACATCAATATGTTTAACTACATTCTGTGCAGGTGCAGTTTCACTTGGCTTCCTAAAAACAAAACACAACATTCCTTTCCTACCTTCTTCAAATCTCTATTCAATCTTCTCATGCTTTTCAGAAACATTTTAACCCTATACTAACAGGAGCGTCATCACACGAAGGCCCAGTACCAGCTGAAGTCGGACCAGATCTCACTGGCACAGGTTTTCAGCAAGATGGAGCAGGTGGTGGATGTGCTGGGCATTGAAGACTACTCTGTCAGCCAAACTACATTGGACAATGTAAGACCGGGGACATCACGGGCAGCTGGATGCTTGTCCTCAGGGAGTGACAAAGTGCCAGGCAGGGGTTGGATGGGGAACATGGTGGTAGTCACCGCACGGCAGGATGCACTGGGTCCTGACTTGACAAGCATGGGGTGGAGGTGCCTGCAAATAGCTGAGTCTCCTCCCCTTCCTCCTCAGGTGTTTGTGAATTTTGCCAAGAAGCAAAGTGACAACCTGGAGCAGCAGGAGACCAGCCCCAGCTGTGTCCTGCAGTCACCCCTGGAGCGTGTGCTGAGCCTGCTGCGCCCCCGCACCGCCCCCACTGAGCTGCGGGCCCTTGTGGTGGAGGAGCAGGAGGACCTGGAGACTGACGACGAAGGCCTCATCAGCTTTGAGGAGGAGAGGGTGAGAGGTTGTCCCCACATATGGGTGTTCCTGGTCCCACCAGTGTCTGTGCCGTGGGCCCTGGGGCTGGGTGCTGTGACACCACGAAGGTAACACAATGGAGCCAGGGCTGGGCCTGGGAGGGGTGAGGGATCTCTTGGACAGGTGTCTGCTCTGCCACCTGTGCCAGACTCTGACTCCAGATGCCCTGGGTGTGCTGGCTAAGTGGGCAGACCCTGAGCCCTGCCTGTCTCCTTGCTCAGGCTCAGCTCTCCTTCAACACGGACACACTGTGCTGAGACTCCAGGGACAACCATGTTGTCAAGCCACCAAACCCTTTTGGCCTCTCCCCTCCCTTTGCCCCATGGAGCGGAGTTGCCACAGCCGGAGCCACATGCCAGGGAGGACACTGTGGGTGCAGCAATGCCTGGATGGACCTCAGAAGCCACCACTGGGGTGGCTTTTGCCCCCTTCAGATCTGGAGCAGCATCACTGCGTGGTGTCGGGGACATGGTCCTCAACATGCTGTGGATGGTGACTGAAGGAAAGGACATGGCTTGGTGCCAGCACTGCCAGCCCCACTCACTTTGGGGTAGAGACACACAGGCCTGTGAGCGGTGCCTTTGGACACCCATGTTGCACTCTGGGGACCCTTGGCTGTGGGTACCTCCTCAAACCTGGCACTGTGGAGCTAGAAGAAGGATGGCTGCTTCCACATCACCCCTGGCTGATGCTGCCCTGGGCACCACAGGGGCAAGTGCTCTGGTGCTTCACCCATGACCAATTTCTGTCACCAGTGGGATGTCACTGGGGGTCTCAGCCCCACTGGTACATCCTGCCTACCCTGGGTTCTGTTTGTCCCGGCCCTGCCTGGCCTTGGGCACTGGCTTCATCCTCAGGCAGCAGTGCTGTTGCAGAGGCATGTGGTGGGGCAGAGGGGTATTTCACAGGGTATTTCACATGCTGGCACCAGCTGTTTCTCCCCTCTGCCCCTAATCATGTCCCTCACCCTCAAGTCTCTCACCCTGCCCTCACCACTTGCTTACCCTATCACAGGGCATTGCTGCAGCTCTGCCACCTTTCTGCTGTATCCCCTTCCACGTTGCTTTTGTCCTGACATTTGTTCCTCAGTGTCCAACCCTGTGCAGTAACCACCTGCACTAGGTTCTTCTTGTTGGGTTACTGGTGGTACTGAGAGAGGTTGCAGCACTCCAAGATGGCTTTGGAAGCTGGTGGTGGGATGACCTCAAGGTACAAGGTCGGGATAGTCCGGGTGGGTGCCAGCGCAGCCTGGCAGTGCTGCCTGGGGTGGTAGGGAGGGAAGGATGGACTGCAGTAGTGGGACTGGCAGTGTCACTGCCCAGCACCAGGCACCCCCTCAGCTAGCAGTGCCCCTCCTTTTTGCAGAGGGTCCTGCTGCCTTGTCACCCACAGGGACCATGACTGGTGCCTGCAGCTCTCAACAAGCTGCAGTTGTGCCTGGAGGTGGGGTGGCAGCAGGGCCTGTGACGCTGACCCTGCCCCCCCCACTGCTGGGTGCCACAGTCTTTGGCAGCACCCCAGGGTGGCCATGCACCTTTCTGGGGAGCACCCATCGTCTGTCTGCCCTGTGTGATTTGATTCCCTTTCTGCCTTCCTGACACAGGCTTGGCTGGAGGCCCTGAGCAGCACCTCAGCTGGCTGCCATGGGAGGTGGGGAGAGGCTGGCTTTGGCCCCACTTGGGCACAGGAGCCTGACCTCTGTTGTCACCATGCACCCTGGTCCCATCAGCCCCATATATACCACCTGCCATAGATTGTGATACAATATACAATATTTTCAATAGGGGGGAAACTGGGGGAAGAAGCTCTATTTTCAAATTTTTCAGACCATATTTTTTTTAATGGCATATGGGAAACTGGCTGGGTCAGAGATGAGTTGGAGGGCACAGGGGGGCAGCCTCTACCAGCATGCCCCTGCTCCTATGCTGGCCACATTCTGCCTCCCCTAGGGGATACTGGGGGACAAGCCAGCTCCAGGTTTGCCCTTTGCCATCAGGGAGATGGGGTAGTGTCACCTTTGAGTCCCCAGCAGTCACCTTGGTGGCACCCTGGGCACTCCATGGTGGGCAGTGCTCCTGTGCTCTGGACTTTATCCTTGCCTCATGCCTGCCACACTACATTCTTGCTCCAGGTTCCAGAAAGGCACTGGCACCCCAGTCATAAAATGTCTTCCCTGTCCACCCAGTCTTCCCCCTGCCACCATGCTGTCATCCCCATGGCTTCTGAGGGTCAGCGGAGGTGCCCATACAGCCTGGGCGGCCACGGTGGCCTCCCTGCCCAGGGCTTAGGGCTGCCCAGGCACAGTCACTGCTAGTTACTCCGAGGTGGGAGTGGGAAGGTAGCGCTGCAGGGCATTGTCCCAGGGCAGGGGTGGCTGCTGCCTTAACACTGTT
The DNA here is from genome assembly GCA_013397245.1 of Thryothorus ludovicianus. Classification (NCBI taxonomy): domain Eukaryota; kingdom Metazoa; phylum Chordata; class Aves; order Passeriformes; family Certhiidae; genus Thryothorus; species Thryothorus ludovicianus. Next base: position 163,869 of record VZTB01012119.1, on the reverse strand, counting down.
CACTTCATTGAGTTTGGCCTCGTTTCCGGCCTTGCCTCCCCCTGCACGTCCTTGGCCACCAGCCGCGAGCATAGCGCCAGTGCCATGCTCAGCCCTGGGCATGAGACCCCTGGGGGTGGGACAGTTTGGAGCTGCCTGTATATTGCTACCAAACAAAAAGAAGTTGAAATGTGAAAATAATGATCATTTTAAATAAAAAATAATAACTGGATCCATTGAGGCTGTGTAGTTGGGCATGGGGGGAATGGCAGGGCTGGGTGCCTGGGAGGGCCTGAGCTGAGGAGGAGAGTGACAGGGTCCGAGGTGGGGGTGCAGGATCCTGCTAGGGGCAAGGAGTGCTGGGCACAACACAGGTCTGTGCCCAGTGCTTGTCATCGTTCAGGCAGTGGGGAGTGGCTGGGGGTACAGGCAGGAGTGGCAGCAGCTGGCAATGCCACCAGCTGCCCTTACTGGCCTCGGGTTGGCAGCAGCCACAGTGGCAGGGGCCCCATGGCAGGGCGTCCTGTCTGTGCCATGGGGCCAGGCGTGGGTGGGAGCAGGTGCACCCTGAGGAGGAATGTGGGCTGGGAGTGGTTTCATCTGGGGCACGCAGGGTGTAGCCAGCAGTGCACCAGCAGCTGCCACGCAGGATGGCCGAAAAACCCCAGATCCAGCTCTTCATTAAGGTGAGAGAGGGTCCTGAGGTCACTGCCCCAGGCCAGTGGGTAGCTCTGGCAACCAACCCTGGAAGTACTGTGGTGGGGTGGCTGGGCTGCCCCTGCCCACTGCAGTGCCCAGATACGGGGCATTGGGCAGGCAGGGGGCCAGATAGTGGGCAGGGGGTCAGGCACTGGGTAGGCAATGGTCTGACAACAGGCAGTGGATGGGCAGTGGGCAGCAGGCAGGCAAAGGGCAGGCAGTGGGCAGCTCGGGCTCTTCAGGGCGCACTGCTTGCTGCTTCCTATCCTGCAGGCACAAGGGCTGTGGAGGCTAAACCTGGGGAGGTTGGACCAGGTTCCCCCACAAAAGCAGGGCCCAGCAGCCCAGCACCACAGCTCCTGCCTGCAGCTGCCAGGCCCATCCCAGCCACCACCTGGCCGGGGCAGTCTGTCTGGCTGTGCAGGGCAGGACAGTGCTCACCTGGGATTGTGGCTGGGCTTGACAGGGCCACCAGTACTGATGTCACTTTCCTCTGGCACATCTCTGTTACTGGACTGTCCTTTGCCACTGCCACCCCTGCTGCCACTACTGCTCTCAAGCCCTTGTCTCCCTGGCACTGTGAGGCTGGCTCAGCCTGGAGGTCCTTGTCCCCAGAGAGTGCCAGGGTCAGCACCTGCTGCACCATGTGGCTGCTCTGGGGTGTGGCACTGAGGCTCTGGGAGTAGGCAGGGGCCAGGAGCTGGCACCCTGCCTGGCATAGCAGGTACCATGGACTGCAGCACAGCTTGCCAGGCTGGGTTGGGGCATGTGCCCTAACATCTTCACCCTGTACCCTCTGGGGGTTTCCCCACTGGGACCATGCCAGGGTGAAAGGGCAGCTGAGCTCTCCTTCTGTGCCCACAGGCAAGCGAGGACGGGGAGAGTGTGGGGCACTGCCCCTTCTGCCAGCGCCTCTTCATGGTGCTGCTGCTCAAAGGGCTGCCCTTCACCCTCACCACTGTGGACATGAAGAGGTGAGTGATGGCCCCCTCTCAAGAGGTGCCAGCCCTGGGAACGGGATCATGTGTAGGGTGGGGAGTTGTAGGTCCCCAACATTTTGGGAAGGGATGTGAAGGGTAGGCACTATGGCTTGCATGGAGCTTTTTGTACCTCCCCAGGTGACCACTGGTGCTTGGGGGAGGTTGGCAGGTATTTCCTTGGGTACACACTGAGGCAGGAGGGGGCTGAGGGCACCACCTTGTGCACTGTGCCCCCAGAACTCCCTTTGCTTGGGACACACGTGCACAACAGGAACACACACACATATGCGCACACACACAGTGCCTGGCAGAACCCTGGACATGGCAGACATCAGTGGTGTATGCATCTCCCACAGGGCGCTGGACGTGCTGAAGGACTTCGCACCAGGGGCCCAGCTGCCCGTCCTCCTCTACAATGGCGAGCCCAAGACCGACACCATCATCATTGAGGAATTCCTGGAGGACCAGCTGGGCCCCCCCATGTCAGTGGCTGGTGCTGCCTTGAGAGGAGGAACAGGTCCTCCCAAAGAACAGCAGGACAAAGCTGAGGGATGAGAGGGCTGACAACAGATGGGCTTGTCAGCCTCTGCTACCTGCCTCAGCTTGTGTCCATGCCCCTGCAGGTGCCCCAGTCTGGCCCCACAATACCCGGAGTCAAGCTTGGCTGGGAACGACATTTTCCACAAGTTCTCTGCCTTCATCAAGAACTCAGTACCTGCCCAGGACGAGGGTGAGGAGCGGGTGGGGGAGTACCCCATGCAACCTCTCTCAGGTGCCACACCCTGAAGCTTAGCCTGGTCACAATCAGCTTTCCCAGTCTCCCCACCCAGTCCACAATTGTGTATGTCCAGGCACTGCCCTCTCTACATGGGCCAATGTGGCTGTGCCAGATCTCTGTGGCAGGGCAGAGGCAGGTGCCAGCTTGAGCCACGTGGGAAGAGGCTGACACATGCTGCCTGGACACAGGGCTGGCAGGAGGCCCCCACAGAGCAGAGGCCCCATGCCCGCAGCAGGGCTGTACTGTGACCTGGCCACTCTCCCTCCCTGCAGCGCTGCAGCGGGGCCTGTTGCGGGCCTTGCTGAAGCTGGATGAGTACCTGAGCACCCCTCTGGAGCACGAGGTGGCCCAGGACCCCCACCTCCAGGCCTCCCAGCGCCGCTTCCTTGATGGAGACCACCTCACATTGGCTGACTGCAACCTGCTGCCCAAGCTCCACATTGTTCAGGTAAGCCACGGGCATCCCAGTATCAAGCCCTTCTCCTTTCCCTGGTATCTCCATGCCCTCACTTTCCTCTTGGTGCCTACAGCAAGCTCCTGCTCCTTTCCCAGTTGTTCTCTCAGTTCAGTGCCCCGCAGCATCCCTCACCTCAGGAGCCCTGCCTAGCACAATGCCCTCCCACAGATCCCACTCCTCTCTGCATCCCCTCCTGAGTGTCAGCCCTCGACTGTGCAGTGCCAGGGATGTCCCTGGCTCCCTGCCACTCTTCCCAACTGGTGATAGAGCCCTCCTTGGCACAGTGTCAGGCAAGTCTCCCCCGTTTGTGCCTGCAGGTCGTGTGCCAGCACTACCGCCGCTTTGGGATCCCCAAGGACCTGAGGGGTGTGTGGCGGTACCTCAACAGTGCCAGTGAAACCAAGGAGTTCAAATACACCTGCCCCAGTAGCCAGGAGATTATACAAGCCTATCGTTCTGTGGTCCGGGCACCGCAGTGAGCCGGGCACATGCCCTGGTGGGTGCCCAGCTGGGGTCAGGTAGGAGGTCAGCACCCACCCTGCCCCTGCCTGCGGGGCTCAGGAGAGCTGTGCCTCTCACATCCAAATTCCCTCCACTGGCACCCAGGTGCTGGCAGCAATCTGCAGTGCACTGAGACCCTCTTGTGCCACCCACCCTTCCTCACAACCAGGAGCTCTGTGGCCCCTCAAGCATCAGGATGAGGGCAGGAGGGCACAGACATAGGTACCATCAGTGCCAAAGCTGCACTCAGCTGAGGGCAGAGGCAGAGCTGGAGACAACAGGCTGCCCTGTAGCCACTTGCATAGACACACTGTGCCACCCACTAGGGCAGCAAGCACCACAGGGTGCCCTCACATCTGCACCAGATGAGGGGACCTGTCACAGCCACAAAGACCCAGGAATGGAGCTGGAGGGAGATGGCACAGGAAATGGGCAGAGGTCAGTTTCCCCCGAAATTCACTATTAGGAAGCTCTCAAGAGACTTGGAGGTTGTGAAGCAGGGAAAGCCCAAGCTAAGCTTCAGAGCTCCTGGAAATCAATAAAAGCTTTGCAAGCAAGATGCGTGTGAGTCTGGAGTGACCACCCCAGCAGTTCCTCCCTCACAAGGCATTATACTGACATCCTCATCCTCTACCAGTGCCCAGCAAGGCAGAGCCCACCCTCCCAGCTTTCCAGAGGCCAGGTTCTAACTACACATCTATCAGCCCATTTGCAAAAAGCTGTCAGGGAAGGGAACTTCTCTGAGGCATGGACCTCTGGGTTCAGCTGAAACAGGCCTAAGGCTTCCTGAGAAAGGGAGAGGCATAATGGACAGACACACCCAGAGAGACCAAAACACCTGGATAAAAAAACCTTTACTGGCAAGAGGCAAAGCACAGGTGATCTTTCTATTCCACGGTATCAAAGCTCCAAATTCCACCAGTTCATGGTAAGTGAGGTCAGGAGCTGGTCCCTTGCCAGCAGAGAAGAGCTGCAGGGGAAAAACCCACCATGCTGGTGTCCCCTCTGCTCCATCTGTCCCCTCCAAAGACCCTGCCACCAGCTCAGCTGAGTGGTGGCTGTCAGGTCTGCTGCCTCTGTTGTCTCCCTGGGTTGAGGAGCTCAGCAGGTCCAGAGCAACAGGGACACCTCCTCGATTAGATATAGGGGTCCATAGGGCTGTCATCAGGGCACAAGATAGCACCCATCACGAGTCCTCAAAACTCACTCCAGATGGTGCCTTCTTGCTGGAAGGAGATGGAGAAAACATCATTGCCCTGAGCCCCAAGGCCTCCTGCCACATAACTTCGGAGCAGAGCCCACAGGGTGCCCAGTGAGCAGTACCCAGCCCCAGCACTGACCTTTTGAAACCAGGGTTAATGAGAGACTCCCCAGGGACCTTCCTTTTGACTGGCAAAGCTGAATCAGAAGCCCTGCTCTTCCTGGGGCTGGGGTCTACCTCAGTCAGGAACAGGCAGGACACAGATTACAGGTTACCTGGGAGCCCAGCCTGGCAGGACCAGCAGCCACAGAGGGCAAGCAAGGGCCAAACTTGGCCTCCTCTCCCAAAAGGCGTCATAGACCTGCCACAGCCTCCTGTCTGGAAGCACAGCAAAGCCTGCCCTCCTTCTGAGGTTGGCAATGCCCAGCCTCTGACCTGAGCACTCAGACACTCTGAGAGCCACCACACTAATCCCCTGCTCTGCCTGGAAGAGCACCAGGACAACGGGTGGCTGCCAGCAGCCACAGCTGAGGGCACTCAGAGTGTCCTAGAGAGTACATGGATATAGGACCAGCAGCCTCCAGGGAGAAGACAAAAGATTATGGGATGAGGGCAGGTGCCCCTGGCAATGCCTACCTCGCAGGAAGAGCTGCTGGCTCCGGGCAGCGTTCTTCTCAGGGCTGCAGGAGGATGCTAATGTCTCCACTGCTAATGAGACAGGAGCCAGAGCCAAAGCTTGTGACAACACCCCCCAATTCTGCATGCAGCATTTCAAGCCTCCCCAGCAAGCTCCCTCCACAGCCAAACTGAGCCCCATTCTCCTCTCAGCACTTCCATCCAGACTGTTGCTGCTCCAAAAACTTCCCAGACCCCACAAAGAAAGATGTCTGTAAGGCAACTCCCACTTTCAGGGTACTGGTGTAGTGCTGGCCATGAGGACAGGGTTGTGTTTCCACACAGACACATACCATTGCATCCTCTGGGCCCAGGCAGGGTCTCTTCTGCCTGCAGAGGTCTGGTGCAGACCCGGGCCAGCTTTGAAAACGAGCCAGCCCGAATAGGGAAGCGATGGGCAGCAGCTCCTCTGCCGGCCCACTGGGATCGGTGAGAAGAAATCACCTGGGGTGAAGCCCTCTCCTGTTGCAGCCCTCTCCTGGGGCACCTAGGGCACTTTAGGTGGGAGTGACAATCCCATGAAGGTGGCAGGAGCTGCTAGCCCTCCCCTCTTCTAAACCCACCACGGACCTTCCAGGCGCCTCTCCAGGCTCTCGATGCAGCCGGCCATGCCGAAGACCAGCGCCTGCAGCTGGCTGCGAGCCTCGGCGGCGGGCAGCTGGGCGAGGGCCAGGGCCGGGCACCGCGGCTCCTCCGGCAGCCGCAGCGTGGCCGAACCCAGGTCCAGGCTCAGCGCGGCGGCCCCGTGACCCAGGGCGGCCCTGCAGGGGAGCGGGGGTGAGGGGAGAGGGAGAGAGGGGTAGGCCCGGGCGAGGTGGAGCCTAGGGTGGGGGGAGCCCGGGGCGGGAGGGTGCTTGTAGGGAGGCAGGTCCCAGGGAGGCGGTACCCACCTGAGCATGGCGCCGTGCTCCTCCGGCGGGCACCGCTGCAGAGGGAGAGGAGGAGAGCGCGTCCAACAGGGCCTAGCCTGGGTCCAGATCCATCCCTGCCCCGCCNCTCCCCGGCCCAGACCTCCATCCCGTCGGTCACACTGCGGGAGGAAGCAGCTCAGACCAGGGCTGCTTGACCCCCGCCTGGCCCCGTGCCTGTCCCCCCCTGCTCTTCCTCCCGCCCGCTCTCACTAGACAGCGCCGCCGGGTCCGCAGTAGCAGAGGAATCGACCCGTCCCAGTTCGGAGCAGATGATACGACCGTGCTGCTTCCGCCATGGCCGCGACGGAAAGGGCGGAGGAAGGGGCGGGCAGGAGCCGTGGGTCCTGCCCCGGATCGGCCCTGGCAGCCCCGCCATGGTGAACTTGGGCGTCCGACGGGTGGAGGATGATGTGGCTGCCAAGCATCCGGTGCGCCCTGGTGGGGGCGGGCTGGAGGGCCTGGGGGTGCGGGAGGGCTGGGGCTGAGGGGACCGGGTGGGCCTCCGGCCCCGCGCTGACGCGTCCCCGCAGGCGCTGCAGCAGTACGCGGCCTGTCAGTCTCACGCCTTCATGAAGGGCATCGGCACCTTCCTGGCAGGTACGGGCCGGTCCAGCCACCCCGGCATACCCCAGACTGTCCTTGGCCGCTCCCCAAGGCCAGCGGGGACGTCCCGGCCATGTCCGGTAACCCCAGCCCCGTCTCGGCAGGCAGCGGGGCCGCCTTCGCAGTGCAGAAGCTGGCGCGGCAGAAACTGCCATACAGCCCGCAGTGGAGCCTGCTGCTGGCTGCGGGTAAGTGCCCAGCCCGAGCGGCACAGAGGGATGTTTGCCATTGTTATGAGGGCTCATCCCTGGCTCCAGCCATCTCTCTGTGCCAAGGCCCCCAGGGCTCAGGAGGGTTCTCGGCAGCAGGTCCTGTCCCCACCGAGGTGCTGCTGGCATTCCCAGGAGCACCTCATCCGTCCCAGCTGCAGGGTCCCTCGGAAGCTACGTGGTAACCAGAGCTGAGACGCAGAAATGCTCCATCTTCTGGATTTACCTGGAGACAGGCAAGTCCCCACAGGAGCTCGCTGTGACTGATGGGGTATCTCAGCCTGCAGGTACAGACATATCTTCCTACTGCTTTCCCTGAGCTTGTCGTGCCTGGTTCTTCCCTGCTGCAATAATTACTTTGCTGTTCCTATCTTGTAATTAATCTGGTGTCTGTGTCATTGCCAAAGTCTCATTACAAGTCCCACACTGGCACCAAGCACCAAGGGGTGGGAGCAGGAGCACCCATGGTGATGGAGCTGCTTACCTGGTTTCATGCCTCCCCTGTCCCTCTGTGCACCTGGCACAGTGGATTCCTGAGCAGGGCTGGTGATGTGGGCTGGGTGTACTTGCTGCTGCTTCCTGCCCTGTCTGCTTTGGATATTCACGAGAGCCAGCACACAAGGCTCATTTGCTGGAAGAGGAAGGAGAAGGTAAGGCATGGAGAGAGCATCTGAGGTGGGGAGGAATTTGCTGCTCAGTAGGGTGCACAGAACTGGAGGAGTACTAAGACAGGCGCTGCTGGACAAGTTCTCGTGGCTGCTTGCTGCTCTTTCCCACACATACCTTGAGCTCCCAAAGCTAGGCCAGTTTGAAGAGGCTTTACATGCTTCACCAGGGCTCTTGGTTCTTTGCCCACCCTTGGCAAACTCACCAGGGTAGTTGGAGGTCCAGGGAACTTGTATTTTCTTGTTGCAGAAAACCTCCCCAGTGCAGAGGACAGAGATGGTGCCGCAACACTGGTGAGGAGGAACAGATACGGCGACGTGGTGGAGTAGCCAGCAGAGCAGCAGCCTGCTGTGCCCATGTCCTGCTTTACTCCCTCCTGCCTCCCCAGCCTGATGCTGCCCATGCTGCCTGTGAGGGTGGTGGGCTTGATGACACTGCGGAAAAGTTCAGAGGACTTGATCCAGCAGTGAAAGCGTGGTGGAGGCACCTCAGGGATTGCTGCTGCCTGCCCCATGGCCTCTGCACATTGCGCTGGGGGCACAATAAAGTTGAGAGCTGAAGGCACTTATTGTGGATGGGGTGAAGGACAGAGCAGGTGGTGAATGTCATTCTGAGGCAACCTCTGCAGTGAATGTTGGAGCAGAGAGCTCTGGTCCCTCTGTGGTGATGGCAGTCACAGTCAGCACCTGGATTGCTCTGAGATGACTGCAGGCACAGGCAGGTCTGGGCTAAATTGTGAGGGCAGAGCTTTTGCTGGGTCGCCTGTGTTTCCTGAGCCCAGCCAGTCCCCATGTCCCTTCCACCACAGCAGCAAGGCTTTTCATACCTACCTGAACAGGCCTGAGCTGGGTGGCCTCTGGGGTGGCCTCTTCCCCTGCAATAGGGGTGACCATGTGCCCAGGGCTCCTCTCTGCAGTGCTTACCTGTCATTGGCTAGTCCCAGATTGCCCATCCAGATCTATAACTATTTGGCAAGGTAATGGTACTGTTGTGAATCCCATGCACGCAGTGGGACAATGTGGGGTTTTTCCATGTCAGACTCCCAGTCCTGACTAGGCAAATTGTGTGCTCTTAGTAGATGTCCAGCTGTGATTCAGCTGCAGCTGAATTTCTTAGAAAAGGAAACCCAGCCTGAATTCTAGGAGCTGCCTGGATTCTTAGAGCAGCATTTCAGCTTCAGGAACCAGAAGTACCTTCTCCATGTGAGACAGACAGGCCCTGAACCTCACCATAGGAAGGGGTCCCTGTGCTGAGGAGCTTTGGGAGAGAACTGGGCTTGGGGGTTCACAGCAACCTCTGAACTGGAATCAGGTTTGTCCTGTGCAGAGAGATGGGAAACAGCCAATGGAAGAGATGAAAGCAAAGTGCTGCACGGAGCAGGTGTGTTAAATCAAGCATGGCATTCCAGGAGTTCAGCTGGAGCAGGGAAGGGTGTTGGGAAGTGAGCAAACCCACAGAGCAGAGTTGGTGCTGCCAGCAGGAGCAGAGGACAGTGAGAAACTGCAGCTTCCTACAGCCATTCCTCTCCAGTGCTCGTGGAACCTGCAGGGCAGGGGGAGTCTTCTCAAAGGATTGGAGGGCTGGGACCAGTCCCATGCAGCTGCTGAGCACTGTGATGTGTGTTCTGGTGTCTCTGAGCTGCCAGTGACTGCAGCTGCAAATGTGAGTTGCTTTGTTGCCACCCTTGAGCACCAGCTCTGGGTTCTGGCAGTGGAGGCTGCTGGCAGTGAGGCACAGCTTGAGCTGCCTGCTCCCGGCTTTGGAGTGATTGCACCTCCAGCTCTGGGGAAACATGAGCTTGGGGACTGGCTGGCTAGAGCTCCCCCACCTCCAGGTGGGCCTGGGTCTGGAGTGAGGTTTCCAGCCCACCTTAGTCTATTTGAGGTCGTGTCCAGGCTGGTAAAGTGCACAGAGCTGTGATGGTGTCTCAGCACTGGACAGGCTGCATGGGCAGAGCCTGACCTGTGGACGTGGCTGAGGGGCTCTGCCCACATGGGACAGCCAGGCTGAACTGCCTGTTGCTGATCACAAGCCACTGAGCCATAGCAGTGGTTACAAAGGTTTATTTCAGATTATTAAAAAACTCAAACCAAACCAAACCAAACCTTCTTCATGTTGTGCATCCTTGTTCTTACTCAATTGGAAATGAAGGTGCATCCTTCCAGCTGCCTCGTGCAGGGTGATACCAGGTTCAAATCCCAGAGTGGAGCAAAGCCCCACAGTGCTGTAGCCCACCGGCTCTGTGCCAGCTTGGCCATGCACCATGGAGCTGCAGGAACCGGGGTGTGCAGGAGTCTCTGGCAAAGGCAAGTCTGACATAGGAACCACAGGGATAGTGAAGGCACCATGTCTGGTTCTTGAAGTGGGACCTGGAAGCTGCCATCTCCCTATATCTGGTTGTTGCTAAGTCCTTACCCTAAGCTGAGGCCAATGGCCAAGGCCAAGACCTTACCTTCAGGAAGGTCAGTGGGGTTTGTGTGTCAGCCAGAAAGACAACATAGGCTTTGGGTGATACCTAGAGCTCCCCAGGAGGTAGGGCTGATACTCCAGGGACAGACTAGTGAGGTCAGCTATACGGACTAGTGTAAGTAATATTCCCCATTCATACACATACACATAAAAATTAATCTTGTTCCTTGGCCTCATTGGGCCAGTTCAGCTCAGCTCTGGTGGCAAAGAGATATTCTAGCTCTGAATGTCCCATTCCCAAGCCTGCTCCAGGGTTCATCTCTGAGTAGTGCTGGGAAACATTTAAGCCCTTCTCCCACAGGGCCAGTGATCCTCTTCTGTTCTTTCCTGCAGCTTGAGGGCAAGGGGAGGGCAAAAGGGGACAGCTTTCCTTTTGGTATGGTGTCAGGCCTTGGAGGAGGACATTGAGCACTTGCCACATTCCAGGCATTCAGACCATGGAGCCTCCAGCAGGTAGGATGGTGTTGGTCCTGCAAATACGGCCCACGCTGTCCCTGCCATCAGATTATGCTGGACTTGCTTTGCCAGAGCAAGCAGATGGCAGTCACCAGGGATGTCAGGGTGGTGACCATGAAGAGCAGGATGAGGATGACCCAGTAGTTGTACAACATGCTTTTGTGGGAGGAGGGCTTCTCTGCTGGGATCATGTTGGTGAGGTTCAGCATGTAGCCCAGGGCCCAGCCAAAGGAGGTTTCTCCTGCCTGTGGAAATAGCATGGCATGGTCACCACCCGCCCAGCTGCATGGGCCTCAGGAGACCTTAGAATCATAGAATCCTGGAATCATTGAAGTTGGAAAAGACATCTAAGATCATGGAGTCCAACCAGTAACGCTAAGCACTGCCAAGGCCACCACTAAACTATGTCTCCAAGTGCCACATCTGCACGTTTTAAATCCCTCCAGGGATGGTAGCTACCACATCCGTGGTTATCCTGTTCCAAAGCCTGACCCCACTTTCCATGAAGGAATTTTTCCTAAAATCTAACTGAAACTCCCCTAGCACAACTTGAGGCCATTTCCTCGTCCTGTCACATGTTACCTACAAGAAGAGACCAAACTCCACCTGGCTACAACCTCCTGTCAGGGTGTTGTAGAAAGTGAGAAAGTCCCCCTCTTGAGCTTCCTTTTCTCCAGGCTGAGCCCAGCTCCCTCAGCTGCTCCTCCTAAGACTTGTGCTCCAGACCCTTCAGGAACAGCCTGAGTATCAGCCCAAGGGAGAAGAGTGTGGGGAAGCCCACAGCCCTCTGAGCCTCTGCTTGCCCACAGGTCCAGCCAGCCCAGGGACAGAGCAGTGGCCATTCTGTGATGAACTGGGCTTATCCTCTGGGAGTAAAACCTTGTATGCTCAGACCAGTCCCGATCTTCTTGTGCATCCCATAGCACATGCAGACAAAAGTGGGGTCCTACCCTGAGGTAACTTCCCAAAAAGCCTAAGTAAATCATTGTTTGGAATGGCTGGTGTCTTGAAGGCCAAGGAAGGGCTGAAGAACTCAACCCCCTGACCATCCCAACAGCCAGCTCAGCTCATTTGTTTCCATCTCCTAGGAGATCCCTCCAAAAACTGAGTTCCATCCTGCCCCTGTTCACTGAGATCTTCCTTGATTCAGCTTGGCTCTTTTTCCATGTGGGATCATGTCTCCTAAAGGGTTCTTTGGGCTAGTTCCAAAGAGATCCCATGGGATGGGGATATATTTTAGTGCTACCCACCTTCTTCTGGAAGGCAATGTTGGGGAAGGAGTGGTTGTTGAAGCTGTAGCCTTTGGTGGTGAGCAAATACACAAATGTGCTGACAGCACAATAATCTGGAAGCCTCTTCTCCAGCTTGGGGGCTTTTTGGAGCAGCTGAGTGGGATACACAGAGGGAAAGAGAAGAGGGGTCAAGCCAGCAATAGCCATGTTTGTGTCTGTGGTCTGAAGATCAGGTGGTTACATCTGTGAGGCCAAGGCTGCCCATAGCCACCTGAACCCCCTCCCAGCCCCATACAGGAGCCATCAATTGCTTTCCCCATACTCCATCAGTGCCAGGAAACTCAGTGACTTCCAAGGACTTCTCTCAAAGTCTGGGTGATACCCTATATGCCTAGGGAGCCCACCTCACTCCAGCTGGTGGCACAGATGGTCTCTGCAGCATCCTTCAGGTCGCTAGGCAGGTGCACAGGTCTTCCCATCACGGTCTGGATGAAGTCTACCGTATAGAAGAAGGCAGAGAAGGCCTGGTGGAGGGAAAGGGGCATCTGTGGCACAGGCTGGGAGCAAACTCACCACGAGCAGACACTCTGGCCATTGTGATGGGTACCAACAACTGCTGTTGCAGAGCTGGGGGTCTGACTTTGCTGCCACATGATGCTGGGGAGCTAGGGACAACCTGCCCAGCCAGCATCCAGGTCACCACCCTCCATGCCGGGACTTACAACGAAGTTTCCTGAAACCTTCGGCTGGAAAACACCATCAAAGGAGCAGTGGGAGTAGGAGCAGTTGGTGAAGTCAAAGAGCTTGCTGACATGCAGAGCGCAGAGGTTCCCATTCCCAGTGCCCACCAAGGTAACAGTGGTGTTGAGGGCAAGGCTTGGCCTCTCCTTCTCTGTGCAGGGGCTGTCATAGATGCTGCTCAGCAACAGGCTCTTGTTGTAGCCCATAGGCCAGCAGGGATGGGAGACAGTTTCTTGATAGCTCTTAGCCTGCCAGAGGAGGGACACATCGGGTGCATGAGCTGTGCCATAGCCACAGCCCCTACAGAGCTTGAGCAGCAAGACACAGAGCAGTCACCAAAAGTGTCTCAAAATGGCTTGGGATGTCTTGGCTCTAGCCAAGGGTTGCATCATCTAATGGAGATGGTGGGAGAAAGCCGTGGGAACACAGGAAAGGGTTGGGGGCAAAACCCAAGTTGGCTAGTAAAGGTGTGCAGCTGGCTCAGGGCTGAGGGACGGCATAAACATGGGGGTGAGGGGGCAACTGTGGGGTCATGACAGCCAGCATCCACATCAAACACACAGTGTACCTGGAGGAGCTTGGAGAGCAGCCTCTTGAGAACTTGGTCCCTCCCATAGCAGAGGAAGCTGTGTGTGTACACTTTGTATGCCTGACCATACAGCTTCAGCATCACCTCATTTCTGGGGTTTTCAATTGTGTCCCTGGTTTCAAAGGTGATCTGCGTGGAAGCACCCCCAAAGTCCATGGCTCCCAGGGTCTTCTTCTGAGGCTGGATCCATTCCCCAAGCCATCCACGCTAAGCCAAGGAGAACAAGATCAGGCATAAGTGTATGATGAGCTGCCCAGCCACCACAGCCATCCCACTGGATATCACTATCCCCTGCCCACCTTGATGAAGTTCTCCAGGAGATAGTTTGCGGTGACCCATCCAAAGACCCCTTCCTCTTCCCCTGACAGGATCTTTGCTCCTCGGAAATCAAAGGGGTATGTCTTCAGCGTGGCTGCTACAGCTCTGAGGACAGCATCCGACACCTGTGGGTCTGCAATGCTGTGGGCCAAGTGAGAAGGCAGAGTAACAGGCCTGTGCCACAGTGTTGCAGAGCCCTCCCTGTTCTTACAGCCCTTGGGAGCTAGCACTGCCATAGCAGGGCCCAGGAGAGAGGTGAGCCCTTGCCTGGGTATCCTTAGGCATATCCCAAAAAAACATCAGCTAATTCCCTTTGTCTCTGCTGGAGAAGGCAGGTAGCAGGAATGAAGTGTGCTTCCTCCTGCTTGACAATGGAATCCATCCTGCCTGGGTTGAGTGAGGGGGGCACAACTCCTGCTCCTGTGTGCTTTTTGAGAGGTGATGATTCTCACTGTGTCCCATCAGGATGGCAGCAGGTGCAAGGGATTTTCCTCCTATCATCCAAAAACTCTATGTGGGTTATCTGGTGCAGGTCCTCCATCAGCCCCCTTCCACTAGTGTTGTGCTGGCTGTGCCCTGCAGAGCATATCCTGCTCTGAAAGGCAGGACCAATTCTGCAGGGGACACAGCACTAGGCAGCTGAATGGTGAAAAGCTTTGCCCAGCAAAGGGGCAACACTTGAGCTATCCTTCACCATCCCACAAGCTGGCATGTCAGAATGGAATGACAGGCCCTCCTGAGCACTTACTTGAGCAGGCGCATGCCAGCCGTGGCACCCAGGTAAAGTGGGGTGCCTGCGTGCTTCTCCTTGGGCACATCTCTCAGGGCCTGGTTCAGGCAGTGCTCCAGGCTTGTCCCGGCTAGTGGAGGGTTCGATCTATAGCTGGAGATGCCAGGACCTGTGAAGAAGAAACAACATTGCTCCCTGCTGGTGAGGGGATGATGCTTAGTGGGAAGATGCCTGGTGAGCAGCTGTGCCCCTTCCAGGCTGGCCAAAAAGCAGTTTTCTGTGGGCAAGGAGCCATCCAGTGTCCAGCCACATCTCCCTGCCCACACCCTACTGGCTGACAGTCTGGGAAAGGTTGATAAATGGAGAGTGAAAAACCGACCCCGGCTCCTCACTGGGCTAGGCAGGGAGCTGGATTGTTCCCTGGTGGTTCAGTATCTGCCAAGGAAAAGATAAACCACAAACATACTCAGTTGCATGCCTTGGGGGGAGTTGGGAGACATTTTAGGAATAGAGCTGAACCCTTTTGAACACATCACTGCACCGGTGAATACAGAGGGAGGCAGCTGGGCAGGGTAGGGGCACTCACACCATGCTGCTCTGCCACGGGGATGCAACAGATGCTGCCACCAGCCCCAGACCAGGGCCAGCCCTTACCCTCCACATCACACATGCCGTGCTCGCTGACCACCCCGGTGTCATTCTCCTTGTCTGCAGGCCACTTGTAGACGAACATGGCGGTGTGGGAGGACCCAGCGTCCAGCACGATGCCATACTGCAGGGGGAAGGCAGTGGGTCAGGCCTGGAGGCTGAGGGTCCCCTGGCTGCTCCAGCCCTTACCAAGGGAAGGCACTGGGGCTCAGTCCACAACCACTCCTACCCTGTTGGTGCCCAGCAGCTCCAGAGCATCATCTGGCAGAGGGAGGCTTTGCTCAGCCCAGCCTGGCACTGCTGGGCCCACACCTGCCCAAACAGGACACTGCCTGGGATGTGATTGGGAGTGGGATACTGACCATCCTGGAATGCTGTTTGGAACAGCACAGGGACTCTGGCTTTTTGAGTAAGGGGACCCCCTTTGAGTGCAGCTCAGGTGGCTCTTTCCCCACTGCAGGTCACCATCTCTCCTGGCTGCCTGCTGAACCATGCTAGCAGGTCCCTGGGACTGGTGGTGGGGAGGGACACCTGAAATGGCTCCTTGGGATGCTCTTGGCCAAAGAAGGGCAGGCAGGCCCCTCATCCCTCCTGCCCTTCTATGGCTCGGCCATTCTCTGGCTATAAATAACCCTGCTCCTCCTGCCAAACAAGGTTACCCAGCTCTCAGGAAGGGTACACCATATATGCTGCCAGCAGGACCACTGGGCAGAACCCTTTGCCTGATCCCTGCTGCCCATGGTCTTGGAGCTGCCCATGCTGACCCACGATGTGCCCCCTCTGAGTATGGGGGGAAAGCAAGGCAGGACCCAGCATCATCCCAACTGAGCATCTCTGGGGTAAGCCACCAATGGCTTACACCTCCTATGAGTCTCTGTCTGCTCTTGCCCTGCCCAGACTTGATAGCGCCAAGAGCTGGAATAGACAGCTCCTCTCCAGCTCTGGAAGCCAGCCCTGCCTGCCATGGATGCCCCATGCCCTATCACCTGGTTTTCATCAGCTCAGGCAACAGAAGTGTCAGGGCAGAGGCAGAGACACCTGAGGTCCCCACTTATAGATAGCCCCAATAACACCGTGAACCCAGGGCCCTGCACCAGTGGTACCTCCTGCTCCCTCAGGGGACCATCTCACATGGGTGACCCTCCCAGGCTCACCCAGTGATTTGCTCATGCCTTGGGCCAAAAACTACAAGTCAGCAGAGAATCCCCCCTCTGTGGCCAGGTTGGAGCACTGGAGCAGCTTCAGCTCCTGACAAATACTGCAGAAAGGAGGAAAGAGGCTGACAGCTCCCCCAACACCTCTCCCCAACCTCCTGGGCTGGGTGCTGGGGTGAGTGCTCCTTGCAGACTTAGAGAAGCAACACCCTCTCAACACCCTCTCTGCACAGCACCTAGCATCCCAGTCCATTCTCGCCAGAGCAACCTCTGCCTTGCCTGCCCACCCTGGGGTCCCCTGGCCACCCCTGTGTCCCCAGATAAGCAGTCATCAACCAAGCACAAGGGACTCTGAGAAGGGTCCAGCCCCAGGGGACACCCTCTGTCCACCTCGCTGGCACGTGTCCACGCACTCTGTAGCCATCATGCAAATGCCTCCAGTTTGCTCACAAGGCACCTCATTACCCCAGGTATCACCTGGTGTGACACTAGCAGGAGCAGGGTGACAAGGCTGTCCCCAAAGGGAAAGCATCACCACGTCATCCCCAAGACTCTGGGAATAGTCTCCAGCCCAGAGATGCCACGGAGGGGTTGAAGTTCACAGAGAGAGACAAGGTTGGAGACAGTAATATCTATATAGTGGCAAGGGCTGAAAGATGCTGGAGTATGAGACAATGAGGATGACCTGCAGTGCCAGGGACACTTGGTGCTGCTCAGCAGGAATCAGCCTGGGAGGGAGATTCTGGGGACATCACTGGCAGAAAGGGATGTGGCCACACGGCTGGCTCCAGGGTGAGCAGGAGACCCACCACCTGTGACAGGGGGAAGGCTGGTTTCTTCCTTCCAGGGTTTCTTCCTGCCCTCAGCAGGGCAGGCTGGGCTGTGCCCCAGTTACCACCCCATGGAGGGCTGGTACAAGGGTGCATTTGTGGGGGTACATACCTGGGGTGGCATTGCACATGTAGAGAGGTGCACATGTGCATAGATGTGCATGCATATATGTGTGCATGTGGTGTACATACTGCAGGAATGTGCATGTTTTTGTGTGTGTGCATGGGCATACAAAGGTGTGTGCAAATTTAGGTGTGGAGGTAGGTATGTGGGGGTGCTTGCACATGTGAATGCACAGGTGAGGTGTGCATGCCCATAAGTGTGCCAACGTGTGTGCACATGGGTGCACGTGTCTATGCATACATGCATTTAGGACGGGCGTGTGCCCTGCACCCAGGGCAGGTCTTATGCAGAGGTGACATGTTGGGGTGACAGTGGCACCGCTGGAGCAGGATGCAGAACTTGCTGCTCCATATAAGCACATCCTAGTCTCCTTTGCTGTCAACATCTGTGGGTCAGGATGGGGTTCTCTCCTCTTGGACCCCCAGCCCATTCCCACCAGGTGTGGAGTGGTGGGTGAGTGGCATCCTGTGGCCTTGGCAGTGGTGGCAGCAGCACTTGGTCCGGCTGTCCTCCTAAGCTGCAACACAGTGGCACTGCCACTGCAGAAAATGCTTGGCCAACTGCTGTCACAGCTCACCCCACAGCCACCCCGGCATGAGACGAGTCACCAGAGCCTCATGCCAGCTCCTCCTGGGGGCACCAGGTTTGGCACCCCACCCTGTCCCAGAGGAGAAGCTGTCCTCTCCCGGCAGTGGTAAGCAGGGGTAGGAGTCATGTGTGCATGGTGCATGAAGGCACTGAGGCAGACTTGGGCAGCCTAGTATGTTTCCAGTGATGAAGGAATGTCATCTCCTCCAGTCCTGAGGGTACCCCGTGCCTCTGGCATTCACACAGAAATCATGAATGGGGTCACCTACAGTGGTGTGCAATGGTGCCAGCCCCTGGCCCCAGATCCTGTCCCTGTCTTAGCTTCTGTCCCTGACCAGACCCAGGGCTTGGGCATTGGTGCCACAGCAGTCCCCAGAGAAGAGTGCGCTGCCATGTGGCTCTGAGTCACTGCTGAGCCATGGGTAGGTGGGCTCCTGGGGTGGGAAGCCCCAGGAGGGAGGATAAAAGTTCACCCCAATAATGATTTGCAGTGTAAGTGCTGCCCTCAGCTCTGCCAGCTGAGCTGCCCTGTGCTTGCTAACAAGCATGCTGCAAATGAGGGCTGGGGAGACACAGGGATGCCCTGGCACACTCCCACACTAGCACCTGGCTCCCATTACGTCTCTCATCTGCCTTGGCCTGTTTGCCTGCTGGCAGGGCCTCATGCATGTGGGACAGTCCCAACACCAGAATCTCCTAGTGGCACAGGGATTTTTCTAACAGAACCCCCTGACCAGACCCTGGTGATGCTACAGGCGGGGGGAACACAGAGGAGTCCCCATTGTGGACAGTTTACCAATGCCAGCCCTATCTCTGCTGCCTCCTGGGTCACCCATAGTCCCAAGGGCTCTGCCCCAATGCAACATCACTCAGACCAGCCCCAGTCAGGGCTGATCAGCCCTAAAGCCCCTGCAGGAGGGACACAGAGGACAGTCATGTTCCCAAAGGCCATGAGCAGGACTTGGGGCTCCTGATCAGTGTATGGCTCTGCCCAGAGGAGGAGGTAGATGGGGACACTGAGAATGCCCCATTCTCAGTGCTGCTGCCTGGCACTGTACCCCATGACCATGCCCAGGACTCCAGCCCTCATCCCACAGGGGTGGGATCTCCAGGCTGTCCCATGTCACATGAGGGGCTCATCCCTGGCCCCTCACCATTCTGCCTTTCTCAGGGGTGGTGAGGTCATGTGGCACCCAGGTTTGCAGTGAGTTGCGACAGGTTTCCTTCCTGCTGCAGCCACAGGACGTGGAAACTGCCAAGAGATACATTTGCCAAAAGAAGGAAGAAAAGGGCTGCCAAGAGCAGGCAGCAGCTCAGAGCAGTCAGGCTGTCAGCTCCCCTGCAGACCCATGAGGGAAAGATCAGTCCCTCAGCAGCAAGATAACCAATCCAGGGTGGTTTTAGGGCTATATTCCAAGCAAAGGTGCTGGAAAGGGAAGACACGGAGCTGTAGCTCAGCAGTGAACAGCACTATCCAGCAGCCAATATGGACTGAGTCAGCAAGGACCACATCTTGTCCAGGCCATTGGAAGACATGCCCAGTGTTTGCCATAGTAGGACTGACCTCTAAAGCATGTGGACATCTTTTGGGCTGAGTTAAAATAACACAAAGTTCTGCATTCTCAAAACAGCACTGAGCTTTGTGCAAAAGCAACTCCTCAGCACCTTCCTGGTGCCAAGCCCCATGGGAACAGGCACTACTGGACACCAGTGCAAACACCATACTGGACCTCACAGCACTTGGGATGTCCAGGAGCCCTGAGTCCCTGGGGCAGGCCGTGTGCAGAACAGGCTCAGGACCCAGGTGGGTGTTCAGGGATGCTTGGCCCCAAACCGCAGCAATGCCTGCAGATTAGAAGGTGCTATCACTCAGAGAGAGAAAAAGCGCCAAAAAAAGCACAAGAGAAAAGGTTTCTGGGAATTAATTTGATTTAAAACCAAAGGTGCATCTTGGAACCAGGAAGAAGAAAGGCTTTTCAGGCCGATCCAAGTACTGCATACGGAAGTCTTGGTACCAATTGAGTTCCTCCACGTTCCAAGAGATAAGATCCACTTTGAAACCATCTCAGGGCACTGCCCCAGATGTCCCAGAAACAGGCAGCAAAGAAAGGCTTCACAGAGAAGGAGTTAATAATTAGTAATTATACTAAGAGCAAAAAGGGTCATCTTGGCTAAGTCAGCTTGTCTTCTGATTCTGCTCTTCATTACGTCTGACAAACCCAGAGAGAAGGCAACGGCACATCTGGCATGCAGGCTGGCTCAGAAGGTTTCCAAGTAAATTGCTTGGGATGAGAAAAAGGGGGTTTTAAATGAACTATTTTTCAGAATGAGAGCCTGGGAGTATTTTAAAACAAAAGACTTGGCCTACAAAAGGAGTACTTGGCCAACAAGAAATTGTTCGGGAACTTCTTTCATCATCTGAATTTACAATGAAAAAGAAAAAAAAAAAAAGAAAGCAGCTTGCATTCAAAGGAAAGTGCATTTTTCACCCAGCAGCACTGGCTGAGGCAATGCAGTGGAGCCCGGGGAGATGCTGGAGTGCACAGGGGAGCCCTGGCCCAGGCAGATGCTGACTCGGCTGTTCTGGCCTGGGGGGCCGCTATCTTTCAGCGTGTCCGAAAGATCCCCCTCCCAAAGCGTACATGTCCTAAGGCACAAGGGATGGGCGGCCGAGGGTCCCACAGCCGGGAGTCCCACAGCGGAGGTACCACACAACGGGTCTCGCTGCTGGAGATCTTTTCTCCCGTCCCTGCGCACCCGGCGAGGGCTGCTCTCTGCGACCCACCCCGCAGATGAGGATTCCCTCAGCCCCGGCGCCTCCCGTGGCGCTGGGGAACCTTTCATGCCGGCGTCTCTCCCGCACCGGTAATCCCGCACACCAGGAATGCCGCACATCCAGGCGCCCACGGCTGCGCCCCCAGCCCAGGACCTCCCGGTTCCCGCCGCCACTCCGCGCCTGATGCCCCCGCGCCGCCCCGCTCACCTTGAAGCCCGGCGGGCCCCGTGTGTCCCCGGAGCCGAGGAGGAGGAGGAGGATGCCCAGTAGGCAGCCGAGGGCCAGGAGCAGGAGTAGGGCAGCCAGGCGGCGGGCCATGGCGTAGCCGGGCAGGTGAGCGGCTCGCCAGCGGCGGCTCCTGCCGCTCCTCCTCCCCCGCCTCCTCCTCGCCCGCCTCTCCCGGCTGAGTCACCGCCGCCCCGGCCCACCCGGGCGGGACACTGGGCTTCGTGGCACTGCGCCCCGGACTGCGAGTCCTGTGGCTGTCTCGGACCCGGACTCAGATCTTTCTGCCCCTTCCGACGCTGGACCAGACTGATCTACCTCCCCCAGGCACTGTCCTTTTGCCCGGGATCAGCCCCAGCCCGGCCCCTCAGGCACCGCCCCGGCCCCAGAATCAGCTTTGTCCCTCGAGCATCACCGCTACCGGGAAAGCTCATCCCAATCCTGTCCGTCCTCCCTGGACACAGCCTATGTCCCTGGCATCAGCCCCATCTACCCCTCCGGGCATGGTCCTTGACCCCAGGCTCAGCCCCATCCTGCCCCTGCACTGGGGCTTAGCCCTTAGATGGGTTCAGTGGGACATGGGAACATCCTGAGATACAGAAAAGCTCCAAGAACCTCTCATCTTCAACGATTAACAACTGTTGCTGTGTTTCTGCTTTTAATCATCACAAGAACTTTGTGACAGCCCTGAGGAGCCCAGATGTATATTGAGGCTATTTTCAATTCGGTCACAAGTGAATAATGTGAAACATTTGCATAGGGAGCAGAGAGCCAAAGGAGGTTGGGTTCCTTCCTCTGAAAAGGACATTTGCAGCTTGCTTACGCAGTGGGAGACAACAGTGAACAAAAAAATAAGCAAGGAGAGAAGGCTGGAGGACATGGCTTCTAGAGCAGCTGGGCTGGAGACTGAGGCTCACACCCTCACGCTGAGGGTGTAAGCTGAGGCTCCTCATATCTGCCTCACTTCTTAATATTTTTTGAAGCAAGGAGCTTTCCTACCACCCACAGCTGACCCACGCACAGCACATATTGCACCAGCACTGGGCCTTCTGCCAAGTTCCTACCCATAACTGTGATATTGGGGCACAGAGGTGCTCGTGGGACTAAGCCTTTGCCCAGGGCTTGTGGTGTGGGAGCCCCCAGCCCTGATGAGCTGCTGCACTACACAGGTTCTGCTGCTGGAGGGCCCACAGGGGATGAGCTCCAGTGCTGTCCTCAAAGCAGTGACTGGCAGCAGAGTCTGGGGAAGAAAATGGCTAAATAGGGGCACAGAGAGTCACCCTCACCCTGGCAGTGCCCATCACTGTGGAGCAGGACTTCTTTGCAGGACTTTTGTGTTTAATCTGTTTGGAGGGGTTTACCTCCTCACTTCGATTCATTAAGCATTTAACTCTGGAAAATCCATGTCAATCTACTCCAAAACATTAATATATTAATTTATGTGAAAAAATGTTTCCCCTATGCTGCTGATTATGCCACAGGAAACCACAGTCCTGTCCCTGCGGCTCAGCACAGCATTATTTCTGCTGCCTGTCTGCCTTCCCAGGCTGACTCTTCTCAAGTTTCTTTGGGAAAAATACCTGTCTATTCTTGACTCTTCATGCTGCCCACCTCACCTTGTGAGGCACTCATCTGCCATCCTCTACAGAGCAACTGCACTAGGGGTTATCACAGAGGTATCTTTTCTGGATTGCACTTAGTTCCTTTCTCAAACCTCCTGCTTCACCTTTAGCTGGACAAGCAACGAGGTCTTGACTGAAGGAACAAAGGGAACAAAAAAATCTCTCTTCTGGATGGTAGGGAGCAGAAACAGGGTTGAGGGAACCCTGTGGACGTAGAGATGGTCCCCTTGCTCTTCATCCTTCTTTTGATTTTGGGGACTTTGGAGCAAGTTCCTATCTGGCAGGTGGTCCTTGGTGTGGTGGGACTCATCCTGGGAGATGTGACTGTCCTCCATACCTTGGTCTTGTGCAGACTTGGTCATCCTATTCCCAGGCTGTCCATGGATGGCTTTGCAAGGAGGGGCTGGCATCCCTTCCCTTCCTGGGGGGCTGCTCCTCCTCTTCATGGGGTCACTTTTGCTTTCCAGCCCCAAGGGGGTAGGAGATGTGAACTGAGGTTTGAGGGAGCCTGTGCCAAGCCCTGGACAATTGCTGGTGTCCCAGGATACTCAACCTCCAGTGCAAACAGGAAGGCACCAAAAAAGAAATTGTGGGCACTGCTGGGGTGGAAATACCCCCATTCCCAGGGGAATGTCAGCCAGGCAAACACATGTATAGCCAGAGAAATTCCTAAATGCCCCGTGATGGTTCAGGCAGAGAGCACCCCAACACGGTTGTCTGAGCTCAGCCCAGCCAGGGTTGGGTACTGCCAGCTGCTGCCCCAGTAAGAGCTGGAGGGGTGGGTGTGCTTGTGTCATTTCTCCTTTCCCATGTAGCCCCATCAAGGCTGGAGACCAGGGCACGAGGGTGGCAGTGCCTCTGCCCATGGTGTGTGGGCAGCCCCAGCCATTCACAGGGAACCCAGCCAAGTCCCTGGGGAGGAGCAGGTGTCTGCACTGAGGTGACTGCCTCAGGCGGGCAGGCACAAGAAAGTTCAGTGTGAAAAAGCAAGAGAGGGGCAGGGAGGGCTTTCTCTGCCATGGAAGATAAACCAGGCAACTTGCTCCAATGGCAGGAGGTGAGAGCAGCCTTGTTTGTGTTAGGAAACAGGGATGTGGATTTTGGGCACCACCAAAGAAAGGCAAGAACAGATGTCCTCTGCAGGACTCAGGCTGTGAAGCATACAATCTGCCCAAATGAGCAGTTTTGACGATCAAGTGGCTGCATGGGAAGTCAGCACAGTCTGGTTGCCCAGCCACACTAACACTCTGCCACCTCTCTACCTGCCACACTGTCACTTGTCTGCCTGCCATCCTGTTTGACATCTGTTTGCCTGCCAGCGTCTTACCTCTGTCACCTCTGTTGATCTCCACAGTACTGCTCTCCATATGTTCATCCTGCCTTGACCATTCCCAGGGACAGAGGCACATCATGAATTTTTAGGGAACTGCTTTGATAGCAGGAGGGACAGATCCCCTTAGCATGACCAGATATGAAAATGGCATTGAAATCTGAAATAACCAGACAATATACCAGGTGCAGGAGCAAGGTTTGCTGTGGGGCAGCAATAAGTTCCCCATAATTTAATGCTAATTTTTCATTAATACAGTCTCTGCCACCACTGTGATGGGGCCACAGCAGCAAGGGACTAGGTTAACCTGTGAGATCAGGCAGGTGCTGATCTCTTCTCTCTGCTGCTCAGTGACAGGACCTGAAGGAGCAGCATGAAGCTGTGTCACTGGAAGTTTAGTCTGGATATCAGGAAAAGGCTCTTCCCCAGAGGGTGCCAGGACACTGACCAGGCTCCTGAGGGAATGGGCACAGCCCCAAGGCTACCAGAGCTCCAGGAGCATTTGGGCAACCCTCTCAGGGATGGATAGGGTAGGATTGTTAGGGTATGCTGTGCAAGGCCAGGACTTGGACTCCATGACCTTAGAGGTATTTTCCAACTTTAATGATTCTGTGATTCCGTAATCCTTGTGGATCCCTTCCACTGGGAACATTTTGTGGTCCTATTATTCTTTGCAGCATGGGAGAGGAGCCCAGAGGAAGGGATGGATGTCCCAGGCAAAGGGAAACCAGCTCAGAAGCCCTAACTCCTCATTGTGCCTGGTGTCCTTGGCTCACCTCATACCTGGATAAACACAGAGAGCTTAATCCCAGGTAAAGCTGGATGAGGATGTGTCACAAGCATGCCTGAGGCACCTGAGGAGTCTTGTCTGTATTTCTACATCCCCTGCAGCTGGTGTGGACATGGGCTACAGCTCAGTGAAAAGACATGGCTTTGCTCCAAGGAGAGGCACAGGCACAGACTCCCCAGGAAAGGCAGGGCATGTTGGCACCCATCCCAGCTGGGCAGAAAAGCTTGTCTTCACCATGGAGCAGGGGAAATAATCCATAGATCCATGGGGCAGAGCAGAATGTGACTACAAAGAGGAGAATGTGGGGAGTGCATTAGTCACCCAGAAGTGCAGAGGACTGCCACCTTCCCAGACAAAGGAGAGAGGTTTTCTAATCCATCTCTTCCAACAAAAGCCTCTGAGGTGAGGCCAGCTGGGTGAGGGTTGCAGGGTTGAATGAGGGATCAAAGGAGACATTGGAGCAAGAGAAGGAACTCACTGCTGGCTCTGAGAGGTGGGGGTTTGCTGGTTATGGGGTTTGCTGATTGTCAGGGCTGCTCAGTGGCTTTGTAAAACACAGATGAGCACATCTGGGAGCACTGGTGGGCGGCACATCTGGGAGCACTGGTGGGCGGCACATCTGGGAGCACTGGTGGGCGGCAACTGCAGCTCCATATGTGGTTGGGNGGCACATCTGGGAGCACTGGTGGGCGGCACATCTGGGAGCACTGGTGGGCGGCACATCTGGGAGCACTGGTGGGCGGCAACTGCAGCTCCATATGTGGTTGGGTAATAACAGAAGAACACAATGAGCCTGTAGACACTGCAACAGGCTGGGGTCCAAAGAGAAGGGTTAGGAAGAGGGTTCTCTGCTCCCATCTGCAAGCTCCTCAGCCAACAACAAGTGCAGGAGACCATTCAATCCAGAAGCATTCAACAGCTTTGGGATTGGCCCAGTGTGGGCCAGCCCTTAGCAACGCACAAACAATCCCACAACACAGTCCAGAGCTGCTTCAGAACAGCATTGATCTCAGTGGTCCTGAGCTGCTCCTGGGAGAGCACTGGAAGCCAGTGGGGTTCCTCTGCAGAGGCACCCAGACCAAAAACCAGCAGGGACAGAGGGAGGCTGGTTGGAGACCAGCATAGTCCCTGTACTAGCCAGGACATTTGGGACAGCATGAGGATGCAAAGGTGTTCCCAGAAGGAGCACATCCCCTATCTGCCTCTGAAGCACAGACCAAGGAATAAGGGCAGGCATTTATTCCTTTGGTCTCAGGTTGGGCTGAGGCTGCTCAACTGTCCACAAGCTGTGGTCAATGGGAGAAATCCCCCAGCCCCAGTCTCAATCCAAACCCCAATCCCACTCCCATTCCCAATCTCAGCTCTGCCTGGGAGCTGCACTGGAGGCACAGAGAAATGCAGGAGGGGGAGCCTGTTCCTAGTCCCCAGGGCTCTGTGGCTCCAGTCAGGACCTGGACTGACATACCCTGGGACTCAGCTGAGACATCAGGTGTGTTTTTTTGGCTAGTGCAGGCCAATGCAGGCCACTGTGCAAGCCCAGAGGTGCCTCTTCCTCAGGGACCTCCAGGCAGGGTGAGTCCTGCACCAACCAAAGGACTTGGATATCTAGGCTTCCCCTGCTCTGGGGCTGATTCTCTCCCCAGTATCTCGTTGCCTTGCATGGAGGAATCACGATATTGTTTGGGGTATCAGGAAACCTCCCAACATCCTGTCCAGCTGTTGGATGTATCCTGCATTCCAGCAGTAATATGTGAACCTGGAGCCAAAAAGATGCTTTTGCTCAGGGTGCACTTACCCACATCTTCACCTGCACAAAGTTGGAGTCAGACAGGACTGGAATGGCAGCAAGGACCTGTCAGGAAGTTCTGGGGATGCCCATACCAGTCCCAGAACAGAGTGAGGCCACAGCACACATATGTGAAGCGTTTTGGGGTGTTTTTTGTTTTTGAGTCTGTGGCTAGTAAAGCTGCAAATCTAACCAGTGTTTACACTAGTAGAGTAAAAAAATAAGGGAATGCAACAAGCTTCCTCAATCAGAAGTGAGATCCTGATTAAGTGCAGCTCCTGCTGAGTCTCTGCACCCTGTGAGTGGGAGCCCACTGATGTGTTCCAGTCTCGGCTCCGAGCCCAGATCTTGTCCTCTTAGAGGCATTGAAGGCCTGGAAAGATCTCCGTGTATTCAAGCCTATAATCCCCCTCCTGGCAAGGATCCTTGCCTGGAAGGAAAATTAAACACAAGGACAAATCTCTATTCTTGCCTCACTTTCTAAACCCTTTTTTGTCTCCTGTTTCCCAGGAGAATGTCTGTGTGATGCAAGTCCTTGAGGGGGTCCATGGGCAGGGATTCCTTTTGTTCTGGCATTGAACCAGCCAAGAAGTAGGTAGCTTTTCCAGAAATGCCCTACTGGTTTCACCTGGTTGTCTTGCCAAGAGCCCTCTCCTGCCAGGACAGAGGGCCAGGAAGTATCGAGGCACAGAGCAGCCCCTCAGACTGACAGCCCTGTTCCCACAGCCCTGTTATGACACCTGATGAGCTCTGTCCCCAAGCTTGTGACATGAGTCTGTGGATGCTGGCGCAGGAAACCACAACTGCCAGCAGAGCACCTGTCCCTCATGCTGTGGCCCCAGGGCAAAGGTGTCCTTGGCACATGGAGCCTCAGGGTCATGGTGACATCCTGTTGGCTCCATGCAGCCACTGCAGACTCACCTATCCCTAAGCCTGTGGGAGAGGTTGGGTGAACACAAGTGAAGCACGTGCCATGAAGGAAGGGAGCACCACACATGGATCTTCCTGGGAAGTCTCATGGCTAGGGGCTGATCCTCATCCTCAGTGTGAGGGAGGGGATGGTGGTGGGGTGGGGACAGAGCTGGCAGGATGGAGGGGAAAATTGTCTTCTGCTTGGAATAAAGGAGAGAACTGCTTATCACTTTTCTTAAACTGGCCAACACTACCCACGGGCTCCAATTCCAAGTGAGAAACCATGTTTTGAACAATCTCAGCTCATCCCCACAAGCACCACACCACAGCCATGGTGAGCAGCTGGGCAATGCAGAGGCTGAGCCCTTGCCTGGCTCTTAGGGAAGCAGGCTCACTGAAGCAGCCCATGGCCATCACCACAGCTTCATGGAGACCCACAGCAAGAATGGACTCCTTGGGGGAGGCTGAGACACCCAGGCTGTCCCTGCTGAGCCCCAGCAAAGCATCAGAGGGCTCTGACCAAACAGGGTGCTGTTGGGGACAGCTGAGGGACCCTTCTGCCAGCCCTGCTACTCATCACCCAGAAGCCTAAAGTAAGCAGGGCCTTGGCAAAGGTCCCCATGAGTGGCAAGAGGACAGGAAGCATGGCATGGGGAGGTAGGGCATCTGGAGGTGTCATCTTTTCCTGGGGTGGGTACAAGCACTACTGTCCACTGTCCCCCAAAAGCCACATCCTTTCTGATGTGAAATGGTCTTTTACTCCCCAGTTACCTACATTTAACCTGGCTATACGAGGAATTTGTGTCCCTTGAAGTTCCAAACAAAATCTCAAGCTCAGCTACTCCATGCTCAGCTATTGTACTGATCTGCAAGAATTCAAGTAACCTGAAAGGTTGTGGTTGTATCAGTGTCTCCATCAGCTCTTCTGTGCAGTGAATTTGCTCTTTTCCCATTGCTGATGCATAGAGAAATTCTCTGCCCAGAGACCTCAAATCCCTGGAGTTTTTAGGGAAAAGCAAATATTTTAGGAGGGCTCCAAGTGTCCCCCAGCCCTCGCACTGTGCCATAGCAGCCAGTTCAGGAGGCAGGAGCATCTCTGTTAGGACATAAGCCACCTTCCCATTGCTGTACTGCAGCTCTACAGCAGCAAGTTCCAAGCCAGCTCCCCTTTCCTGAGCTCTGGGAAAGCACACACGAACGTGTCCCATTTTGCACTGAACAAAATCACCTTTCTTTTTTCTGGTGCTGACATCGGTTTGAGGACCAGCATCCCAAGGAGGGTTCCACTTGCCGGTGGCAACATTCTGTCCCTCCATGCTGTTGCACAGCATTGCAGCTGGAGAAATTGTCCCGTCCTGTTCTAGGGCTCCTGCACATCTTTTGCAGCAAAATATACTTGTTTGATCTAAGACCTCATGCTGGAAACTTAGCCTGTGGGAGTGGAGGGGTCTTTCTTCTTTGGCAAGACTTCAATAAGAAACAGGTTCCCAGTATGTCTAGGGCTTCCTAGTGTGCCACTCCCCTTACCCGGTCCCTGAGGTGAGGAACACCAAGAACAGCTGTCCTGCAGCATTCCCTCTCCTCCCCACCCTACAGTCCTTCTGGGGAAAGCTCTGCATCACAGAAACATCTCATCTGAACTCCTTGGTTTTGCCTGTCTCTTTTCCCACTGTTTTTCATCAGGAGTCATGACAGCAGCCCCAGCACACTGGCTCAGATCTCACCACCAGCCTGGAGCAGTCTTTTGTCAATCCAGGGACTGCCTTAACAATCCTAAAGTTAAATTTGTGGCCCCGATAATGGATTTTTCTTGTGACAGATGGTCACTGCCTCTATGCAAAGGCACACATTCCTAAGGACACCCCTCCAGCCAGCAGGCACATTTCCAGTCCTTTACACATCTCAAAATGCAGCAAGAAATCTCAGGGGAGCCATTTACTCTTCTCAAGTCCAGGGCTTGCTCCAGCCCTAGCTGACATGATGTGCATTCTCTTCCCAGTCTTAGTCCAAATGGCATTTTCTCCCCCTCTCCCCACCAACTGGGCAGCCAGATCCTTCCCTGCCTGTTGGGATTCCAGTGGCAGCCTCAGCCCACTGATGATGGGCAGTCAGCCCACTCACTGATGGAGGTCAGGAGATGACTTGAAGCCACCCATCCTGGACCCAGACTGGAAGAGCATCCTTTGCTCCTGGATAAGGACTTCCCGGTGCCCTCCTGCGGACAGAGCCAAAAACCAAATGCACTGCCCAGGGGCTCCAGGACTCAGCTCCCACTGCCCTTGGGAAATCAGTGCTCATGTGTTCCCAGGCCTCCCAGGGCTCCCGGTCATTGGTGCGGGCAGAGGAGTACAGACGCCCTTCTGAAAGGGGCACTGGGGACACCACAGGCTGTTGTTATTCCTGTCTCCAGCTGTCATGCTCCCGGTGGCAGAACACATCCCTTGTGTCCAGCAGAGCCATGCCAGAATGATGCATAGGCAGGGCA
This sequence comes from Thryothorus ludovicianus, assembly GCA_013397245.1. NCBI lineage: Eukaryota > Metazoa > Chordata > Aves > Passeriformes > Certhiidae > Thryothorus > Thryothorus ludovicianus. Next base: position 134,405 of record VZTB01012119.1, on the reverse strand, counting down.
AGTGACAGCACACTCAGGTGAATGATGGCACAGGCAGTTGATGGCATGGGCAGACAGTGGCACAGATTAATTTCCCACCACTGTGGCAGGGAGGGAAGTGCCCAAAGCAGCCTGGAATGCTCCTGACTGGCTGCAGGAGTCCTGTTTCAAGGCTAGCAGCAATGGACTTGCTGCAACACAAGAGCAGGAGAGTGGGTGCTGTGACCCTTTGCCAAGGCTCAGCCAAAGGATCTCTTCTGCCCTTTGCCTAGATGTCAGTGGGTTTGGGTGGAGATCCTACAGGTCCTGGGCAGCAGGAACAGGGAAGGATACTGCCAGGAGGCACCCAGGGCTGAAAGGCAATATGGGAGAAGAAGATCTTTCCCGCGTGCTGACAGCTCCCACTTTGGACAAACATCGCTGGGAACTCCCTTTCTTAGAGACAATCCCCCCTCATCCACCTCCCAGCAAGCACTCCAGACTGGTCTCCTTCCAACAAAACCGAGGCTCCACGGGGCTACCTGGGAAAAGGGATGAGATTTGTAGAGCTGCAGAAATCATCTGTTACTGTTGAGCTAAATCCTACCCTGGCCAGGAAATTATTCTGCTTGAATCAATTTATTAAATTTATTTTTTTCCCCAGATTTAACCCTCCTGTTTCACCACCATGGCCCAACCTGGAACCTTTTGTATGAACTCTCCTCATGAATTCCTGGTGCTCCCCAGAGCCCCCTAGCTATCTTAAGAGCTTTTTCTCAAATAACTCAGAACTCAAAGATAAGAGTCAGATAACCCAAAATCCTGACACTGAAAAACCTCTAACATTTATGACTGGCAGAGTTTTTCATGGTTATGCATTTGAGGTTTTGGACATATCTGCAGAACTGGACTTTTATTTGTCTTTCAGGAGAAACTTGAGCTTCTGAGTTGATTGTGGCATGCCACCAGCTTGAATGTGAGAAAATCATGTGCTGTGAAGATCTCAAAGGGGCTGCAGGTACTTGTTCCTGTCCCAAACCAGACATATGTCTTTGGGTCTCTTAAGACCACTTCAGGCAGGTCAGCTGACTTTGTGCAAACCTCTGAAACATGAAGAATCAGCATGAAGCAAGTCTGGGGCAGCTCCACAGCCCCCATAGCACAGCATCACATCCAGTGTTGGGCAGGGCCCCAGTCCTGTCTGAGTCCAGCTCCCTCCTTCATTAACACTGGACCAGAGGAGGCCATGGGGATGCTCTGAGGGCTGCAGCCCCTCTGCTCTGGAGCCAGCCTGGGACAAATGGGGGTGTTCACCTGGAGAAGGCCCCATGGAGACCTCAGAGCCCCTGCCAGGGCATAAAGGGGCTCCAAGGCAGCTGGAGAGGGACTGGGGACAAGGGCCTGGAAGTGACAAGGGGGAATGGCCTCAATGGTTAGAAGGGATACTGGGAAGAAATCTCTCCCTGTGAGGGTGGGGAGGCCCTGGCACAGGGTGCCCAGAGAAGCTGTGACTGCCCGATCCTGGAAGTGTCCAAGGTTCGACAGTGTTTGGAACTTCCTGGTTTAGTGGAAGGTGTCCTTACCCATGGCAGGGAGTGGAACAAGATGGACTTAAAGATCCCTTGCAACCCAAACCGTTCTATGGTTCTGATCTGCAAAATATTTTGAAGAAAAAGTCCCATGACAAATGCTATCTGCTGTAGGACAAGAGAGCAATCAGGACCCTCACCTGGGATGGCACCAGTCTATGAGGCTAAAGTAGATTGCAGATGTGATTGAAACACCATGAGGGGAACCAGACAGGAGCTGGGCAGAGACTGCTGTGGATGAGCATCCTGCTTCCAGTGTATCCCACTCCTGCTCTAGCCTGGTCCCCATCCTGCCAGGAGGACGTCGTGTCCTTACGACTGCATTGGCAAGATTTGGGCAGTGAGAGTCTGTGGAGTGCCTTAGTGAGAAGGCACCAGAAGCTGTTCCTGTGTTGGACCCACCACTACCCAACACTGAGCCCTCCAGAAGTGAATGGGGGGTCCTCTGGGATGATGTATTTAAGAAAGAGTAAAAACCACTGCACAGCCCTGCAGATCCTAGTTCAGTGGAGGGGGAAGGGAGGAAGTGCTGCAGGTACCAGAACAGAGATTACCTGCAGCCTGTGGGGACGACCATGAAGAGGCAGCTGCGCTCCTGAAACCTATGGAGGTCCATGGTGGAGCAGATACCCACCTGCAGCCCCTGGAAGATCCCACACCTCTGCCTTCCCATGGCAGGAGCCTGCTCAGCCTCCGAGGGCTAGTTTGAGCATCAAACTGGTGCTGGGAGCTTACCGACCTGCCACTGTTTCTTACCCTCACCTTGTCATGCAGGAGGGCTTTATGCACCATGCTAAAGGATTCAGCTTCCCTTTTCAACACCCCACACAACTTTCTTTGGAAGTGAGCCCCGAGATGGGCAATGTCAGTTCTTTGGTGGTTGGGGAGGTGTCCAATCACAGCAGGACTTGCCCAACCCAGGGTCAAGGAGATCTGCCAGGCAGTTGCCACATCCCAGCCACTTACAGCCAGAGACATGGAGCTCCTGAGCCCTGTGCCAGGCTGCAGGTGCTGCTCAATAATCTGCCAGGACCATCACTCCTGAGGGGCAGAGAGAGGATGGACGCTGGGTTCTGTGGCTCAGCAGTGGGTTGCTGCACAAGGAGAAATGTTTCCAGTGTTTGGAATAACTGGGGTCCCCTGGGAGTCACTGGACAGCTCAGCAAGGGGATCAGGTACTTGCTTAGGCTCCTAACAATAGGTTTAAGCTTTCAGGTGAGATCTTTACAGGTGCAAGTTCCTCTTGTTTAAAAAATAATGTCAGAATCCAGCAGGAGCCTGTGCCAGCCACATTCCTGGCTGGCACACCTTGCTCTCAGCAAATAAGCTTGGGAGCAGCCAGCAGTAACAGCTGTGATATCCCCACTGTACCCTCCTGCCACTCAGCAGTCCATGAATGAGGAAGGCAAAAGCATGCACATGGGGACACTTTCCCTGAGCCCTCTCCCTGTATCCAGCTGTCTTCAGTTGGGGGATGTCCTGAGGCAGCCATGACTTTCTGATTTTCACCCTTTAGTAGATCTCTCCTCTCTGTATTTGTCAAAATTCCTCTATTGTAGGGCAGGCAAATCTCCAGAAGCACCATCACTTATCAGGGAGCTGCTGCACCCCAGCACTAGGAGCTGTCTGCTTTAGGATGGGTTGGATCTGGCTTCTACCTTCATACACTGGAAGAACTGCTGGCTCCATCCCTCTCCAATCTCTCCAGGACTGTCCTGAGTTTGCAGACCTCCAGTTATATCTTCTCTGGTTGGAGGGACCAGTACTGCTTAGACAGGAAGGGTCCTTCCCACCAGTTTCCCAGGGACCTATAGCCTGTGGCCTGGCAGGGCTCAGCTGCCCCATGTGCCACTGCACCACCCTGGTACATCCCAGTGGGTAGAATCAGCCCCCTCACGGTCCTTGCTGCCATGCTGATTGTTCCTACAGCCAGCTCCCACCTCACAACCCTCCTGGGGTGAGCAGGATATCCACCACAGAGCAGACGCATACTGGTATCCCACAGGCTGGCCTAGACCTCTGGGGTTTTCTCACCAGTGATGTACTTTCCATTGCTTTTAAAAATAAAATCCCAGTAATAAAAATTCCAGCTAATTTTATCCCCAGACTGTTTTTCCCAGGATGAGGTATGCAGGATGAGGTGCCTCCCCCAGCCTTGCCTGGGAGGGTCACTGTGCAGCACCAACAGTGCTCATGCATCCATGGTGTGTAGGGGCATTGGAGGGGAAGACATCGAGCCCCAGCAGCTGCTTGGTTGCCTATGGAAGGTCTCTTTGCCTTACTGGAAAGCCAGGAATGAGAGAGGAACAGTTTGGTGTGGGGAGAGCAGGGCCACAGTGCAAGCAAAGCCATGGTGTGACCCGGGTCACAGTGTGAGCATGGACAGTGTAACCCATGAGCATGATGTGAGCACAGATACAGAATGAGAATGTACATGGCATGACCACAGTCACAGTGTGTGCACAGATACTGTGTGCATGTCCACAGGACAGCCTGGCACAGCATGTGCATCTACAGCCACAGCTGTGCTGCTGTGCTCATGCCCTTATGTGTCCCAAGGCAGAGGGTTTCTCTAGCAGTGCCTGAATCCCTGAGCATATCCCAGAGCACTACCAAGGGTACTGGCTCAGAGGTGTCTGTGACAGTGTTCCCCCATCCATCTGCCACGGCAGGGAGTCATTGGCACGCTCACAGGCAGTGCTGGAGCACATGGCAGCTGTTGAGCTGTGGCAGTGGTCAGTAAAGGTGGCTGTCACAGCCTGACACCGGCACACACCAGGGACAGGAAAGCCATTTCTCAGCCCTGCAGCTGATCTGGCAGCTGGAAGGATGGACAAAAGTTCCCTGGCCCTAAAGGCATCACCCTGGTGCCTCCAATCAGCAGCAACAGGGCAGGAGGAGCCCAGGCAGCTGGGGACCTTGAAGAAGGGATCCTGCTCTGCAGGCTAACACACTAGCATCCTGTGAGCAGGGATAGCTACAAATCCCACTGAGAGGCAGGAGGAGGAAAAGCAGCTCATGCCCCCACTGAAATGGGGGAAATTCCTGGAAAAGTCACAGGAGTTGAAGAAGGGCTGTAGCTCCCATTGTTCCTGGGACATGGTGCAGTCACAGTGGGAGCTCTGCCCCTCCTCAGACCCCACTGGCACAGCTGTTCTGTGGGATACAAAGCAATCGGGTCATTCCTGGGGGTGTTGGATCCTGTGCGATAAGCTGCTCCAAGCATTGCAGCCTCAACAACCCAATTAAGTTTTAGCAATACTTAACTTTTTCATAGCCCCTTTGGTTTCGTAATTCTGGGCTCCCTCTGGAGGCGAGCGCTGCATGAGACGCTGAGCAAAGGGAGTGAAGAAGGCTGATGACCCTGGAGAAAAAGAAACACCCTCTCCTAAAAGAATTGCTTACAAAAGCTGCTTTTGTAGGTATTTTCTTCTTTTTTTTCCTCCTAATTCCTTGATTTTATGAGGGCTAAGAAAATTTATGACTTTCTGGGAGTTGGCAGTGATGCAACAGTCTACTCATCCAAGGAAAATGCGAAAAATGGGTGGATTGGGAAAACCCCCTTAGGATTTGGGATAAAGAAATAAAACGGGAGCTAACAAGTGCAGGTGTCCAAGCAGTGCAGAGTGTGGGACACTGCAGGGGTGAAGCTGCTCCTGCAGACCTCACCAAGAACCACCCCAGAATCAGCCACATGCCTCTAGCTGTCATGGATGCAGGGGTGCCAGAGATGCTGGGTCCCTCTAGCCCAGTGGGATAAGCCTGACATGTAGAACAGCTGGAGACACTCACCAGCCACCAGTGAGAAGGCGTTGGCATCGGTGCAGGAGCATCAGCACCAGGATATCTCTCACAAATCCAAATTATTTCTTTCCTAAACCATCAATACTAAATATTTAATGATGGAATTGTTAGATTATTTGGTTATTACCCTCCTGGCTGAACCAGCTGAGGCCTTTCCAAGCTGGCCAGGGCACAACCATCACAGGGGATATGGGACACTGGACTCACAGTCTGGGGTGGCTGCCAGCATGTCACAGTGAAATAGTTGATCCACCTATGGGACAATGTCTTGTCCACAAAGTGGTTCAGCCTGAGGAGTAATGAAGGTCTTGGAAGACTTGAAGAGCTAATGGAGATTTTGGAAGCATCTCAAAGAATTGGATGCTTTCTGCCTAGCAGAACTCATGCCTCCAGAAAGAAAAAGGGAAGTGTTTAAAACACTTGCACTGAACTCAGTGCAAAATATTTTCATCAGGGCTAAACAAAACCTTAGGAGCCAAGGCCATGTCTTTTGGATTTCTTGATTTAATGAATAGGACTGTTTCTTTCCCAGTTTGAGCAGCACCACATGGGAACAGTGATCTCCAGCAAAGAGGCAATACCTGGGGGACTCAGAGCCAGGGTCTGGGGCTAGGACATCCTGTTCGCACTGGGCTGCCAACACTGTGACACTCTGCCCTGTGGATCCCCATCTGTGGGGACAAAGACATGGATGTGGTTGTGACCTTTGCCCACAGCAGCTGCAGGATGCCCAGGGCTAGCAGTGCAGGCAGCCCTGCCTGGCCTCAGGCTCTTGACAGGAAGATGTCATAATTTAGATAAGAATTGGATTTTTTTTTTTAACCCCAAGGAAGAGGGCCAGGGGACAGCTCTACTGCCATCACATCCCTACCTGGAGTCTTCTTGGGCTTGTAGACACTCACAGATGTTCTTCACGGGTAGGAGTTGTTTTCAGTAGCCCAAATAAACCAAACCTGCCTGCCTGGACCTGTCTGAGGATGGGTTGTCCCTGGCTGCCCATGACACAATTGTGGTTTCTCTTAGATCCAAAGCAGGGAAGCTTTGGGGGGAAAAGGAGGGCACATGCCTAGGAGAGGCTCTGGGGCAAAAGGACTTGCTACTCCCAGTGCCATCCCTTGGATCCGGCCACAGGGCAAGCAGGAGTCGTGTCTCTCCTGCCCTGTGTCCAGGGGGCCAGACAGCAGTGAGACAGGAGTGAAGTACTGGGCTGTTTGTGCCTGCAGAATAGTCCAGGCTTTCTGCTTTGGGGATGTGCTGGTCCATAGAGGAGAGCCACAAAGACAATTACAGGGATGAAGTATTTCTTCTGAGGAAAGGTTGCCTAAGTTGGGCTTTTCTAGTCTAGAGAAGAGAAGGCTCCAGGGGGACCTTAGAGCCTCTTCCAGTGCCTGTGAAGGCTCCAAGAGAGCAAGACAGGAGCTTTGGACAAAGACCTGGAGTCACAGCACAAGCGGTGATAGTGTATTAGGGAGAAATTATTCCCTGTGAGGGTGGTGAGGCCCTGGAACAGGTTGCCCAGAGCAGCTGTGGCTGCCTCACCCTGCTAGTGTTCAAGACCAGGCTGGACAGGTCTTGGAGCAACCTGGTCCAGTGGAAGGTGTCCCTGCCCATGGGAAGGTGTGGAACAAAATGGTCTTTAAAGATCCCTTCCAACTCAAGGCTGTCTGGGATTCTGATTCTCTGATTCAGTGGTCCATGTGCCCAACCCTTGTCTATAGCTGAGGCAGGGCAGTCAAAGGGTGTTTTCATATGGGTGAGTTTTGATGGCTCCCTGGGATGTGACTGCCGTTCAGATCTAGTGCAGGCTCTGTCCCTCCAGTTGCCTGTTCCCACCCAGAGCAGGATCCCATCTCCCAGGAGGAGCAACCAGAAGCATCTCAATGGTACAGCAGGAAGATGGGATTACCTCTAGCCGCTGTCTGTGCCCACATGGGCATCCCACAAAGGGACGATTTGGGTCTAAGGGAAGTCACAAAAGTGCATGTGGTCCTCCAGAGTGCTCCCTGCTCTGTGGTCCTCCCTGCTCTGCTCCCTGAGAACTGCTTTTCCAGGGCTGGGAAGCTGCCATGTGCTGCTGTCTCTGTGTAATGAGGAGGAGTTTAAGTCATGGTCCCAGTGGTATGCAGCTGCAGAGCAAAGCAGTGAATTCTGGGAGCCTCACTCTTCCCCATCAGATGGGTCTCCTGGCAGAAGCATCTGCCTTCAATCAGCTGTACCTTGGAACAGAATGGGGTGGCTGTGCAGGCAGAGGTGAGTGCCCACGCCAGGCTGGGATCACAGCTGCAGCGAGTCTTTGGCTCTGGCAGAGATTTGATGGGACACTGAAGCAGAGCCTCGATGCTGTGCTTGATCCCCTCAGGATGGGAAGCATCCCCTCGAAACGAACCATGCTTGTGAGAAAAGCTCAGCCTCCACCATACGCTGCAGTGGGGAGGGCAGATTCCACTGCATCTGGGAGTGAGCCTTTGCTCACAGTGCTGCAAATGTCAGCCACGGGCAGATGGGAAAAGGGAGCACTGGGTAGCACCAGGTGATGCTCCTAAGGCAGGAGGCAGTTTATCCCTGAGAGGAGAATAGAACTGACATTCTGGAACCTGGGATACAAGCAAGAGCCCAACATACAGGCAGGCCAGAGGAAACATAGCACAGGGATGGTCCAGGATGGGAGAACACTCTAACTGAGGGATCACAGGGATGATCAGCATCCACTTGCCGGTCTGAGATGCAACAGGCACCTTCTTAGTCCAGCCAGCTCTGCATGGCTCAGCTCCCATCCCAATGAGAACCATCCCCAGGACCCAGGATCTTCTTCAGGTCATCACATCCTCAGTTCACTTCCCGGGGAGTTGCAGTGACAACAGCACCACAGTAGGTACAGAGTGGAAGAGCTGCCAGGCCAGGGCCTCACAGACTGTGGTGGCCCAGCAGTGCTGACCATATAGCAGGGAAAAAAAGCAAAAAAGAAAGAAGGCTTGGGTCAGGGGCCCAAGATGCGTCTGTTCCTGCTAGCTTGTGGGATTATTGCTCTGCTGGGACATCAGCCCTTCCCTAAAGGGGCAGCTAGGCATGGAGCTCAGGCTCAGAGGACATGTAAAGGGCATGTAGCTGGGCAGAAGAGAGAAACTATGAACAGATAAACCCGAGTGACTGGATCCTTCCCAAACTGCATGACTGAGGACACAGAGGATGAGACCCTGCATCCCTGGGCAGCCCAGGGGCCAGGTACACCTCCAGACTGAGCTCAGGAGAGGGCTCACTTTGCTCAGACAGTAGCTCCAGGCTCTGGCAGTGGGGATCCCCCATGCAATGTCACTCTGGCACCCACCATAAACGCCCAGGGACAGGCATGTTGACCCCATGGTGTTGCACCTGCATGTGACAACCTCCAGCATGGAGGGCTGTGGGGAGGTGGTGTGGGGTTGGCAGGAGCTGTCCTGGCTAGGGACAGCAAAGTCCTGCTCCAGCAGTTCCAATGTAACCAGTTTCACACAGTGGGTTCCAGCAGTTATCAGAGCCCTGGAGGCATCACAGATCTATGCAAACCCAGTTCCAGCAGGGAAAAGCCTGAAGAGAACAGGAGGTGTTCAACCCACATGTCCCAGTAAACACACAACTTACAGATCTGGCCCCAAACGCAGGTATCATGGCTCCTGAGCCAGCCCCCACAGTTAAGGGTGCCAAAGTGGAGGTAGCTCAGACCCACAAGGGAGGGTCAGGCTCAACAGGGACCTAGAAACAGTGTGGCCAGGCCAAAGTGACAGCTTGAGGTGAGCCCTGCAGTTTCCAGGGGAAACCTGATCTCAGTGGGCTGTGGCACTGTCAGAGCTACCCTACAACCTGCAGCAGTCTCACAGAAAGCAGGGTAGGGGCCAGTGTTGCTGACCAGGTCTGGGATAAACCCCCTGGGCTGGGGCAGAGAGAGCTGCCCTGGCTCTGCATGGAGCAGCCTGGAGTGGGAACCATGACTCTCTTTTTCCTTTGGAAGCCCTCATGAGCTCCACACCCAAGCAAAGGCATGAAATGGGAACCAAGGGCAATTACCAACCCTCTCACTGTCCCAGCTGCAACTAGTGACTGCTCTAGGCAGCACCTGGAAGAGGCCATGGCAGAGATCCTTCTGTCAGCAGCTGGTAACTGGACTGGGGTCTCTCTCTTGGCTCTGCTCCCCACTGGAGAGGCTCAGCCTTTGCAGGGTGCAGGGTTCATCCCACAGCCTGTGAAAGGAGGGTGCCCCAATCAGTGCAGAGCCTCAAGTTCACCCCATGCAAGTTGCCATCTCAGCATAGGGCAGAGGGACACGTGCCACACATGCCATGCCAATGAGGTCCCCTGTGGCTAACCCTGTGGGAGGGAGTCACTGCAGAGCACCAGTCACTGTTGCCACCACTCCGTGGGGCAGGTCTGAGAAAGGGTACTAAAAAGCAAATAAGAGGTTGTGAATCGCACCAGCACTGCCTGAGCAATGTGACCTGCAAGCATAGCTTCTGGAGGAGTAGACTGAGTAGATGAGGCTACAGCATTTGGAAGGGGTACAGGTGGCTTTAAGACTCTGCCCTACAGCAGGGGACAGGGGATCCCCAGTCCCTGGGAAGCCCAGAAGTGATGGGAAAGGGCATGGAAACATGTCCAGGTGCAGAGAACCCCAGGCTCTTTGTTTGCTCACCAGATTGCAACTTCAGCTCCCCCTGCATTCTGAGAGACAGAAGAGTCAGGGACTTCAGGGCTGGCAGCAGTAGATGGGATGCTGATTTAGGGAGAGAGACAGGAGGATAAATTAAATAGGTCACCCCACTTTATTATCCCTACAGACAGGTAACCCTCATAAAAAGGGTCAGTTCTAACTAAACCTCAGGAAAAACAGGCACTGGACACCAGAGGAAGCATCACAAAAAGGATGGCAGGCACTGATGCCCAGAGGACAACACCCAACTCCTGCAGACAAGGGACACGACTAGCCATGGCCTTGCTGCTCGTCCTCCACCATCTCCCTGGCACTCTGCTGATCCCCACTCCAGCTGGAGGCACAGGGGCAGAGCAGGGATTCATGCCTTGCAGTGAGCTTTAGCTCAGGCTCAATCTCAAAGAGAACAGCTGGATGGGAAAGAGAGTCCTGATAAGAACGGAAGTGAGAATAGAATTGGCCTGCATGTGTCAGCTCAAGGCAGAGCCAGCACCTTCTGCCCAGCTCAGTGCCACAGCATTATGTCTGGAAAGTCAGAGCATGAAACAAGCTGAGAGAGAAAGGTCCTGGCCTTGGGTACTGTGGATGCCAAGTACGAAGCCACAGTCAAATGTCATTCAGCTCAAGCATCATCACTGAGCTGGGTGGGAAGCAGGAGTCCTGAGACATGCCATCTAATAGGACCCATCTTAGACCACCAGCATCACCCCTGAAGAGACCTGCAGAGGAGAGCAACTCACAGTCAGGATGTCATCCCTGACAGCAGCCTCCAAAACCACGTGAGGCAGAGCTGCCATTTCTCCATGTGGAGATGTGCACAGGGAAAAGTACTTCAGCCTCTGCTCTGTCCCACACAGTTAAATATAAAACCAAGTTCTAAAGTCCCTCTGTGTGGTCAGGCTGATGTGAGCATCCTCAGGCTACGGAACATCACTTCTCCTTTTACAGTCATCATGAAAAGAATCTAATCCTGGCAGACATCAGGAAGTATTTGCCAGGTCAAGCCAAGTAAAGGGTGAGGTGTCTGTCTCAACTTGTCAACAGTCCAAAATGGCAGCTCAGAAGTGTAGGCTACCTTGGTTAGGTCTATGGCTCATTCCCTACAGGAGCCAGCAGACATGTAAACAGCAACTATGGTATCACTACCACAAACATGACAGAGGAGTTGCCATGAGGACCACCAGTTTGGGGACTACAGGGCCAGGACAGTGTCTCTGGCAGGGAGAACATGGGCAGCAGAGAGGGTCCAGGCATGCCTCCTTGGATTTCCAATGTTGTCTTCAACAGCAGGACAAGCAGGAGCCAGCACCCTCTAAGGGCCAGGCTTGTCTGGAGATGCTGTCTGGAGTGTCGAAGATGCATCACTTTTCCCCAAGAGCATCCAAACTCCAGCCTAAGTCAGAAAGGGCACAGCAGCTCACCCTACACAGGCACTATAGATGGTAGCCATATCTCCTGCATGCTGAGGGTCACAGAGCTGGGGACAGCGTCCCTGCAGCCCATTTAGAGACAGGAAAGGAGCAGCTTGAGAGCAGCATGGCTGATTAGACATCAGCAGGGCAGGGATGTTCCCCAAGAGGGGTCCCAGCTTCCTCCCACAGAGATGCCACCAGTAGCCCCAGACCTTGAGACAACACCTAGAGCAGCGGGTGTCATGAGCCTGGGGCAAGAGTCCCTTGAAACCCCTGGGGAAGTTTGGGGATGGGGCAGGGAAGGCATATGCTAGATGAAAGTGGAGTCCAGCTGGCTCATCTCATGGTTGTTGTGGGCATGAGCTTCGAAGAGCTGCTTGATCAGGGCAGATTTCTCCTGCTCCAACTGGGTGATTCGCTCACTCTTGTCAGTCACCTCCTGCAGACAGGGGAGGATAATGCTGGTTAGAGGAGGAAAATGCTGGCAACTGGTGTGTTGCAGGTAAAAATTTCATAGAACCAAAGAATCACAGGCTTTAGGTAAGAGTACATTAAAGCCCATCTCATCCCAGCCCCTAACCATGGGCAGGAGCACCTTACACTAGAGGTGGTCCTTCAAAGACCTGTTCAACCTGTTCTTGAACACTTCCAGGGATGGGGCAGGTCCTCCGGGCACTCTGTCTCACCACCCTCTCAGGGAAGAATTTCTTCCCAGTATTCCATCTCACCCTGTTGTTTGGCAGTGGGAAGCCATTCCCCCTTGTCCTGTCCCTCCAGGCCCTTGTCCCAAGTCTCTCTCCAGCTCTCATCAAGGCCCATTAGGCACTGAAAGGGATTCTAAGGTCTCCCTGGAGCCTTCTCTTCTCCAAGGGAACACCCTCAGCTCTCCCAGCCTGGCTCCAGAGCAGAGGGACTCAAGCCCTCCAGAGCATCTTTGTGGCTATGTGCTGGGACAGAAACCCCAGCAGTGAACCTGGCCCTGGCAGACCATCTCTTCCCTGACAGCCCCCAGCTGCAGCCTCTGCACTCTCTTGTGACCTCTGTTTGTCACAGTCTTTCCCCTCTGTCAGGAATGCCCTATCCCTGCCACTGACTCACTCAGCAAGCAGCTGGAGACAGCTGGGCATAGCTGTGTGCCAGAGGGTCTCCACATGCTGCCCACACACCCTTCTCTGAGATGACCATGTCTGGCCAGGAACAGAAGGAACAATTCCCACTGCCTGTCATTTCTTCTCTGGCCCCATTCCATCCCCTTCCTTTCCTAGCACCCCCAAGGGCATCACCTCCACCCCTACTTCTGCTCACCTTGGTGAGAAGCCGATTCTGCTCCTTCAGCATGTTGAGAGCTTGTTGGGAGCCTGTGGATGACACAGGGACCAACCTGCTTAGGGCTGAGGAGGGGTTTGATGTCTGTAGAGAAGATGAAGTGATGAGACACTGAGCCTCCTAGCCTGTGGCCCTTCCCAGCCCTTCTTAAAGGCGAGATGCTTCTATGAAACAGAAAGAACTGAGAGAATCCCAGCAGAGGATTAAAATCTCAGCTCAGGCCATCACAGGGCCTCCAGCCCACCAGGAAGAATGGGGAAGCACTCCTGCCAGTGTGCCTGGCTCCTGCCCAGCAGGACAATCAGCTCTGAAGTGGCTGACTCAGCACCTCAGGAGGTTGGGCCGCTTATTCCCTTGACAATGGCTGTACCTTTTTGCAGATCTCCTTTTGTCCCCAAATGCCTTAAGCATCCTCCAGCCCACCTCAGGACCAGCTGTGCTGTCCTCTTAGCTGTCTCCCATCACCCTCCCAGAGCTGGGGGAAACTGGCAGCTCCAATGTCCGCCCAGCCATCAACATGGGGGGGGACAGGATGAGTCCTAAGATCACACGACCAACCTTAAGCTGCTGATGTGCTGTTCTCACCTTGCCAGCAGTGGAAAGAAGGTCACTCAGACAGCGGTTCACCTCCTGCAGCTTGGGGACCAGGCGCCCCAGGTGGCTCTGGCCACCTTCAGGGAAATCCTGCAGGATGAGGAGGAAGAAAAGGCTGGAGGTTACCACAGGGTCAGCTCCAGGTCCAGCAACCTCCCAGCCCTGTTCTCCAAACCCACACGTAGCCAGAAGCCCCAGACTCACAGCACTGGTTCTCTTCTTCCCCAGGAGCCGCTGGTGATCCTGCATGAGCTGGATGTGCTGGTGGTACCACTCTCGAGCCTGGTCTATAAGCTCCAGGCCCTGCAACAGGAAATCCTTCTCCTGTTCCAGCTCCTTCATGTACTTCAGCTGCAGGACAAAGCACAGGGATGTCACCCACTCCCCATCAAGGCTTTGTTAAGTCCCAGGAGTTGGTTTCTTCGTGAAGTATGGGGGGATGTGGCTACAGGCAAGGGTCTCAGCCCCTTTTCCCAAGAAAAGCTGCAGAGGAGTAGGATAATGACTGCTGGCTGATGCTGCTTTGGAGGAAGATTTTTGGAAGAGTTTTCCAGTTTGGGAGAACAATCAAACTGTGAAGGACACTTGGATCACCTCTACCCTCCTGTTCACCATTCCAGGTGCAGGTTTCTTCACCTGGAGGGAGGCAGCAGGAGCAGTGCCTGCAGCTGCCCCCAGCTCCCTTGGGGGTGTGAACTTGAGCCCCAGAACAGACACACTTGGATTTTGGTGAGCTCTGAAGAGTCTAGCTCACTGTGCAGACTGGAAGTCTAGGAAAAACTGCAGCCCTGTTTCCCTAGTTTGCCTCACTCACAGAGGCACATGAAGCTGAGCAGAGCATAGCACACCATGCCTCTGTGCAGAGGATCTCTGCCAGTTGCTCAGGTTCTAGTATCAGCATCACCTGGACAGCAGTGGGGGCCTTATTGTGCCCAGAGAGCCACTATGAGGGTGTCTGGGGCTCCTGCCCTATTCCAATCCCTTGGAATAGACCAAGCAGGACCCAAGGCAGAGCATGATGCTTGGCCCATATCCACATGGGATACAGGGTCCTTATTCCACTGTCACATTCTGCTCCTGATGCCTCTTAGCACCATGCTGCCACCAGCAATCAGAGAGGTGGAGAAGGATGAGGGGACATCCCTGGGGAATAGAGCAACTGATGCAGTGACCTGTTCATCACCCTCACCCTGTGAGCCCATAGCCCTTCTCCTCTTTTCAATATCAGGCTGCTCTTCTAGCTCCCAAGGGCATGGCGAGCCTCCTGCCTCAGTGCCTCTGCCTTCTTTGCCACAACACAGCCTGGCCTTCATCCACACTACAGCCTGGGCTCCACAGTCTTCTCCAGGCACCAGACACTTTGGTCACCCAGAAAATGCTGGATGCACCAGAATCTCCTCCTTCAGAGGTCATCAGGAGTGGTGCAACTCAGAAGTGACCCTGAACAGAACCCAGTGGACAAGTGGTACCATACCAAGACCTCCTTCAGGCCATCAGCATTTCTATGTCCCCACTGCCAGACCCAAAGCCTCCCTGCATCCCTTACCTGCCACCCATTACACTGGGGCTGCTCTCACTCCTGCTGCTCCTGGAGATGCTTTTTGCAACACAACCCCCCTGCACTCCTCTCCAACGGCCCAAAGGGACATACCCAAGGGAAGAAATGCAGAGCCTTGGTGCACTTGCTGAGATGCATGAAGAAGGTGCTGTATGTGGCAAGGACCCCTACTCAGCTAGGGGTGCAGCCCACTGCTGCCTGGCCTGTCCTTCTCCCACAGGGCTTGCTGGCCAGCACAGAGACTAGAGGAAGATGGAACATCCCACAGAGCAGAGGGACACTGCCAGCCCTGTCTGGTGTGGGGACAGGCAGCATCTTGCCAGGATGAGACACCTGGGGCAGGAGAAAGACAAAGTGCTGGACTTGGCTGGTGCTTGGTGGCTGATAAAGGGGAAGGGACAGAGCTGTGCCCTGGGCTGCCTAAAAATGACAGTGCTTCACTTTTCAAGGAAGGTCTCATCCCAGCCACCCTCATGGCCATGGGGAAATCAGGCCAATAGATGAGGGACTGGTTGGAAGAACACCAGCTGAGCGAGTGGGCACCAGACAAGACAGTGCAAAGGGTCCTGGGGCTGCAGCACAGCCTCCACAGCTCTGCTTCCTGCTCAGGAGGAATCAATCCTGGTGCACTTTGGGATGCAGAATGGACACCAGTGCTCCCACTCCCCATGGGCTTTAGGCAAATCAGTCTAATGACAGAGTTCCTTGACCCTGGAGAGCCCAGCATCAGGGCAGGGAGAGGTAAGGGAGGTAACAGTAAAAAGATTCAGTCCTTGCTGGACTCAAACCTGTTCCAGCTGTTTCTGTAGGCTTGGAAATGACACCGGTGCCTAAAGGCTGTGCTCAGGGTGTCAGGGAAGGCTGAGACAGCTCCTCTCCAGGGTCAGAAGCACAGAAAGGCAGTACAGCACTGGGCAACATAGAGGGAGAGAGGGAAGGAGGAGACATCCCTCCCACTGCCCACACGACAATTTGGGGGAGTAGAGACCAGAGCAACACAAGCCCAGAGCAAGAGCACCTATGGCAGAGCTGGGGACAGACATGGTGGCCACCAGCCCCCTCACATAGCACCTTGAGCTTGGGACCTTGAGATGTACTCCAGCCCAGAGATGCATACACAGGGAAGAGCCTTGCCAGGGAAGCAAAGACCTTCCTCTCTCCAAACAGCAACCTTCAACCTGCAAAACCTCAAGAAGCAGAGCCCTCAATCCCAGACACACAAAGCTACATTTGTAACTCCTTATCAGCACCTCCCAGCAGAGGCTCCTCTCACAGCTGCAAGCCCAGCAAAGTACCTGCATAAACATCCCCTCCCTAGGCTGGCATCGGGGCATTGATGGCACCACGGCCAGCAACAGGCTGGGCACCACTGGTCAGGTCTGCTGGGCTGCGGGAGCATGGTGACACCAGCGCGCAAGGAGTGAAAGTGCAGTGGTGACAGTGCCACCAAGTATTCATGCTGCAGGCTTGGTCCTGGCTCTCTACCTAGGACAATTTAGCTTGAGCCTGCAGGCAACATGCCCAGGCAGCTACTCCATTTCACCTGGGAGCAATGAGATCCCTTCACCCAATCTGATCCATGCCTTCCCAGTCAGCTGCAGAGATTGGAGAGCAGACCCCTCCATCCTGGGCTGCCTGGAAAAATTCAATGTAGATTTCTCTGCTTTGCTAGCAAAAATTCTGTCGGAAGCCAAGAGGACCTGCATGTTTGAGCCCTGATCTACATGGAACACCTGGGCAGGGACATAGCCTGGCCCCACTGCTTGCCAGTACAAAGCATACCTGACCCTTGTCAGGGTGCTCTTAAGACCCAGAGATACATCTGTTCCCACACCTGCACATTAGTCTTCCTCTTCCCAAGACCTTACCCATGGGGAAGGCAGCCAGCACACTGGCTTCATGGGCTGACCCCACTCTGGGTGAAAGCATCCACCTCCTCCCTGTTTGGCACACTGGAGGACAGAAAGCACCTTGAAAATAATGGCAGAACATCTACATACATCAATAGACCTTCATATCCAAAATATCAGGATTTGCCTGATGCCCCATAGCTCACATGTGCAGGGTGGGCAGAGAGGAAGCCAAAGCCCAGAGATGGTATCAGCAGCGAGGGACCCCTGCAATCCTCCTTCCCCTTCACGGCAGCGCACGCTTCCTTACCATGCTGAAATCCACGCCATTGGTGATGGTGTGTCTCCGGTGTTCTGCACGACCTCTCTGATGCCTCCGAGTGTCCCCAGCCCCTGAGTGGCCACTGTCTCCCTGGGACTGCCCAGCAGACTTTGCATCACCACCTAGAACAGAGGAAGGCATGAGGCCACAACCTACTTTCTACAAAATCCTCCCCAGGGTCACTTCTGTAAGATGATCTGCAGGGTAGTCTTGCAAAAAGGGAGAGACTGAGCAAACCACCACCAGCCTGAGCGCCTGCTCCCGTTTTTGTTCAGGCAGGACAGGTGTCAGGGATGACTGACTCAGCTGTGCCAGGCTGGCAACACACCTCAATGTCATCTGTAGAGAGCAAGCAGCTTCCAGGCAAAGGTGGCCCAGTCCCAGTCAGGGCAACCAAACCATTAATGATATTGCCTGCCCTCATGGGACACCTTGCTTCCACTCAGGTGGCACCAGCTCTGCCATGAAACCAACTTCTCCTTAAGGCAGCTCCTGCTTGATGATGGACTTGACCATGTGGATATCCAGCCCAGACACTATGTATATGATGTAACCATAAAGTAAACCAGGCTGTAGATTTTCCAAAATTTCATTAAAACCCCAACATCCTATCCCGCAAAAGACTAATCTACTACAAACACATGGTGCTGATGCAAATCCATGTATAACCTATTTTTGAAGATTAAATTCATACTGGTAGGTTCCAGGCTGAATCAGGCATCTCCTGCCTGTCAGCCAGGGCAGGAATTCCCTGGGCACAAGCTCCATGCCACCCACCTTCACCAGAAGCCCAGCCCCACAGATGAGCCAGCTCCAATCCACTGCTAGCTAAGCTGGTAGAGCAACACCCTGACACCCCACTGTCCTGAACCACAGCATCATGGCAGCCAGAGGTGTAGCCAGCACATCCCCAGGCAAGTCTAGGCAGCAGCCTGCTGCTCCTCCCTTCCTGCCCCACTCCCCAGCCAAGTGCCCAGCACACCCTTTCTCATGCCACCCCCTCAGTCCCATAGCTCGCCTGCACCCTGCAGAGTTTTCCTCAAGAGTTCCTTTCCCAACCTGGCTTTTCAAGAAGAGCAGCAGAGAGCTGGCAAGTGATGGCAGGCAGCTGGGGAAAACGCCCTCTTCCCAGGACAGCTCCCCAAGCGTCTCCCAGGCACCCCCACCCCTCACACATCCTTCTACCAGAGCTGCCCGGCACCAGGCTGGCACATTCCCTGCTGCAGGCACATGAAGGGTTGTGAGTGCCAGGACAGGGTGTGTGACACCACATGGGCTGGCACATTTATTCCCTCTGCTACACGAGTTTCCTCAGCTGAGCACATGGACATGAAGGAGGAAGGGTATGAGACAGGAGAGGACAGCCAAGGCCACAGGAGCAACACTTCATCTTGAAGGTACAAGGTGTGGGAGCCCTGTACCAGGGCTGGCTGTGCTGCCACAGTCACACTGGTTCAGGGATAAGAGACAGGCTCAGGGGGTAGCAGGCGAGGCGATACCTCGATTTGTCACTTTGTGTCACTGAGGAAAGAAGCCATCAAGCCATGGGAAAAGTCTTCTCGCTGGTCCATCACAGTACCACACTCCACCTCCCACTGGCACAGACAAGTCTCTAGCATATCAGTGAACACAAAGTGTTTGTGAACACAAAATCTTTGATATCATCCATCCATCTGCTTTGCCAGCTCCCTTTGGTTTACACTCATTTCTATCTGGGAGGAACCCAGAAAGACTGGTGCGACCACACACATGTTGTCCTAGCAGACCTGTAGTATATCCAGCTCGAAAAGCTGAGGAACAGCCCCAAAGCCAAGGATACTCTCAAGAGTCAGAATCCCAGGGCAAAGCCAAGAGCACTTCTGGCAGGAGCTGCAGGACAAATACAATAAAAAAATTTTTGCTGCATTTATGTAGAAGTGCAGGGTTGAGCTGAGCTGCACCTGTGATAAGCAGGAGGTCCTGGTTAACCAAGCAAGCTCTGCACACCTGATCTGACAAGGTAGTGGCTAAAACAGAAGCCCTGCCAATAAGCTGGGATAGTTCTTCTTAGGGAAAGAACAGGATGACATCAGAGGTGGAAGAGATCCTGCCATGAGGTGATGGATAGGCTTCTTCCTCCCACTGGGACCCTCTCGGCCCAGGATAAGCAGACGCTTCATTGTTGTTTTACACTTCTCCACAACTATCCTTGGCAATGGCCCAGACAAGCCCCTACAAACCACCTCTCCCTCCTGCTAGTCCCAACAGCTCTCCAGCTGCTAGAGCCAAGCCACCCCTGGAGCAAGGGAAAGCACTGCTGGGGAGGAGCCTGTGCCCAGGGCCATGACACACTTCCTGGGCTCTTTCAGCTCTGTGCCTTGATTTCTCCAGGTCCCAGCTCACAGGGGAACTACTGGGGTAAAAATCTTCAAGAGTGATGTGCACAGACACTGCTGTGACTAGACACCAGGCACCAGAGTTAGGGACATCATTATGGTGACTTCCCTGCCCTGTGACTTCTCCAATATCCACCTCATCATCCTCGTGTCCAGTGGGTGCTGTTGGCTCCCCAGGGACCATGGAGTGCCAAGCAGCAGGTAGCACAACGCACCAGCACTGCTGGGCTGAGGAGAAACTGGAAGCTGACTTAAGCAGGGACCTCAGAAGCACTCCTGCCCACACACTAGCAGAGGTAACTGTGGGAGAGGGCAGAGAATTGTTGTCCCTCGGGCTCACTGCACCCCCGGATGAGCCAGGAGAACCACCTGGCCCCAACCTCTGCTATTTTGCCATGAGTCAAATCCAAATCACCTCTGGTATGTGTAGATGCTTCTCAGACCATAAAGCAGAGCTGGGAAGGCAAGCTGTGAGCTCCCTCTTCCCCCAAAACACAGGCAGGGAGCATTCCCTCCAACTCATTGCAGTTTATGAGCACTGATACATCATCTCACTGCACTTGGTTGGGGTCTTAGAGAAGCCACCACATACAGCAGAACAGTCTCACACTCAAGTGATACAATCTTAGTGGAGACAGGTCTTCCTGGAGCCACAGGCATCTCCCAGCACCCACCATCCATCTCTGCAGCAGGGATGGAGCCATATCCTGCCACGGCATTGCCCAACTCCCTTGCAGCCAGCTGAGAACATTCACCTGTTCAACTGCACCCTGGGAAACCATCTATGGAGGCTTGCACCGGGCAGTTGTGCAGGATCTAGAGCTAAAAGAGACGGAGTAACTGAGCTGTACCATTTTCTAAGCTGCTGAATGAACCTGAAACTCAGGCCTCTTGCCAAAATACAGTCCTTCAGTGTGGGATGCTGGCAACAAGGGCTGAGGCACTAACCCTGCCCACAGGCTCTGGACAGTTATGGAACATCACCCTGTAATGGAAAGATCCTCAGCAAGCAGAAAGCTGCTGCAATAATCTGCTTGCTCCTTCCCAGGGCAGAGCTTTCAATCTGATGTCTATTCACCAAGCAAGATTTTTTTCAGGTCTTTCCAGATTTATGCTTTTGATGATTAAAAAAGTTAGTCTACTTAATAATATTCCCTTAGATGAAGCTACAGTGGTTAGTCTGGAGGCAAAATGGAAAGCAGAGAACCTCAGTCACAGTTCAAAGTTTCTTCTCCACCCAGCAGAAGAGACTGGGAGGGAGTGGTTGGGAAGGGAAGGCAAACCAGCCTGACCTTCCCAAGGTGGAGGAAGTCATTGCACCTCAGGTGGTGTAATAACAAGTATCACCTCCTCACATGGACTTGCTTCCTCTGATCTCAAAGCACTTCACAAACCTAGATAAAGAATTATTACCTACCCAGGTAAGTCCACAAGCCTAGTTTCCTTATAACGTTTTCTATTGACTAGCAACAAATCAAGATGCCAGTGAAACAGTCTCCTCCATGCCAACGTTAGTGTACCACCCTGGAGGGCTCTGGCAGAGCCAGCACAGGGAGCCCAGATCCTGAGGAAAGGGCAGAGTCCACAGGGATGTGCAGGTGAGCTCTGTGGACAGAGCATGGGACAGCAGAGCACATCACCCTGGTGCCTCTCCCCCATTTATTCACTGATTAATTACTTGTTATTAGGAATAGTGCCGGGGAATGATGCAAACCAGAAAGCTAGACCAGGTTATGCATTTTTTATTTGTCCAAACTATGCATGATATCGTGAAAGAATCATTCCCGAGGGCCAGTCCAGTGCAGAGCCCACCGAGCACACGGCCGCTCAGTGACCGCAGTTTCACCCCAGCGAAACTGCTCGGCTTCAGGGGTCCCCAGGGTTCAGCCATTCTCCGAGACGCCCAGCTGTGCCACCCACCGCCGGGGAAGGTCAGGGCAGGCTCTAAGTCAGGGGACAACCACGTACACATTACGGCAAAGCCCTTAATTCCTCCTGTCAGCGCTATAAATAGCCCAGCGCATCAGGAGGGGAGCACAGCCCTGGGCGGGCGGCGGCGCTGGGATATCCGCACCGGGATCGGAGTTCAGCGAAGCCAAACCAGGACTAACAGGTACTCTAGGGGAGTTTTACACCGGCCCTGCTGGCTCTGACCCCAGGGAAAGGCACAGAACAGCAGGGTAAGCCGCAGGATCCCCATCCCGACCTCCGAGAGCCAGTCCCCAGCCCTGGCGCTGCCATCACCCCCGCGAGCCCGAAGTCCGAAGCCGCGAGTCCAGTACCGCCACTCACCGCGGCCTCGGGGCTGGCTGTGCCCCGGTTCCCGCTGCCCAGTGATCTTCCCCCGCCGCTCCTCAGAACAGCGAGGGCTGGGCGGCTTCTCCACGCTCCGCCGTCCGCCGCTGCCACCCTCCATCGGGGGCTCAGCNCCGCCAGCGCGACTCGATCTCCCGTAGGTGCACGTAACCACGCCGCCGGTCATCCAAGATATCAAAAAGAGTCCGCAGGCTCTGCAGGAAAACCCGGGGAAGACCCTCAGTACCGGCGGGGAGCGAGCGGTCACCGCGCTCCGGGGCCATCGCCGCCTCTCCGAGCGTTACTCCAAGGNTAGGTCTTCCTGGAGCCACAGGCATCTCCCAGCACCCACCATCCATCTCTGCAGCAGGGATGGAGCCATATCCTGCCACGGCATTGCCCAACTCCCTTGCAGCCAGCTGAGAACATTCACCTGTTCAACTGCACCCTGGGAAACCATCTATGGAGGCTTGCACCGGGCAGTTGTGCAGGATCTAGAGCTAAAAGAGACGGAGTAACTGAGCTGTACCATTTTCTAAGCTGCTGAATGAACCTGAAACTCAGGCCTCTTGCCAAAATACAGTCCTTCAGTGTGGGATGCTGGCAACAAGGGCTGAGGCACTAACCCTGCCCACAGGCTCTGGACAGTTATGGAACATCACCCTGTAATGGAAAGATCCTCAGCAAGCAGAAAGCTGCTGCAATAATCTGCTTGCTCCTTCCCAGGGCAGAGCTTTCAATCTGATGTCTATTCACCAAGCAGGATTTTTTTCAGGTCTTTCCAGATTTATGCTTTTGATGATTAAAAAAGTTAGTCTACTTAATAATATTCCCTTAGATGAAGCTACAGTGGTTAGTCTGGAGGCAAAATGGAAAGCAGAGAACCTCAGTCACAGTTCAAAGTTTCTTCTCCACCCAGCAGAAGAGACTGGGAGGGAGTGGTTGGGAAGGGAAGGCAAACCAGCCTGACCTTCCCAAGGTGGAGGAAGTCATTGCACCTCAGGTGGTGTAATAACAAGTATCACCTCCTCACATGGACTTGCTTCCTCTGATCTCAAAGCACTTCACAAACCTAGATAAAGAATTATTACCTACCCAGGTAAGTCCACAAGCCTAGTTTCCTTATAACGTTTTCTATTGACTAGCAACAAATCAAGATGCCAGTGAAACAGTCTCCTCCATGCCAACGTTAGTGTACCACCCTGGAGGGCTCTGGCAGAGCCAGCACAGGGAGCCCAGATCCTGAGGAAAGGGCAGAGTCCACAGGGATGTGCAGGTGAGCTCTGTGGACAGAGCCTGGGACAGCAGAGCACATCACCCTGGTGCCTCTCCCCCATTTATTCACTGATTAATTACTTGTTATTAGGAATAGTGCCGGGGAATGATGCAAACCAGAAAGCTAGACCAGGTTATGCATTTTTTATTTGTCCAAACTATGCATGATATCGTGAAAGAATCATTCCCGAGGGCCAGTCCAGTGCAGAGCCCACCGAGCACACGGCCGCTCAGTGACCGCAGTTTCACCCCAGCGAAACTGCTCGGCTTCAGGGGTCCCCAGGGTTCAGCCATTCTCCGAGACGCCCAGCTGTGCCACCCACCGCCGGGGAAGGTCAGGGCAGGCTCTAAGTCAGGGGACAACCACGTACACATTACGGCAAAGCCCTTAATTCCTCCTGTCAGCGCTATAAATAGCCCAGCGCATCAGGAGGGGAGCACAGCCCTGGGCGGGCGGCGGCGCTGGGATATCCGCACCGGGATCGGAGTTTAGCGAAGCCAAACCAGGACTAACAGGTACTCTAGGGGAGTTTTACACCGGTCCTGCTGGCTCTGACCCCAGGGAAAGGCACAGAACAGCAGGGTAAGCCGCAGGATCCCCATCCCGACCTCCGAGAGCCAGTCCCCAGCCCTGGCGCTGCCATCACCCCCGCGAGCCCGAAGTCCGAAGCCGCGAGTCCAGTACCGCCACTCACCGCGGCCTCGGGGCTGGCTGTGCCCCGGTTCCCGCTGCCCAGTGATCTTCCCCCGCCGCTCCTCAGAACAGCGAGGGCTGGGCGGCTTCTCCACGCTCCGCCGTCCGCCGCTGCCACCCTCCATCGGGGGCTCAGCCCCAGGCAGGGCCGCCCGGAGCCCCAGGACGAACCTCTCGAAGGTGAGGAACCCGCTGGCCGGCGCCGCCTGCCGCAGCCCCTCCATCACCCCGGCGGGCAGCTCCTGGGCTTCCGCTCCCCGCCAGCGCGACTCGATCTCCCGTAGGTGCACGTAACCACGCCGCCGGTCATCCAAGATATCAAAAAGAGTCCGCAGGCTCTGCAGGAAAACCCGGGGAAGACCCTCAGTACCGGCGGGGAGCGAGCGGTCACCGCGCTCCGGGGCCATCGCCGCCTCTCCGAGCGTTACTCCAAGGCCCACCCCCCCACGCTTACTGGCTGGCGGCGCGGAGAGCCGTGCTCCCATTGGCTGGCGGCGCGGAGAGCCGTGCTCCCATTGGCTGGCGGCGGGCAGGCGCTCCGGCCATTGGCTGAGAGGCAGCACGGCGATTTGAGTTGCACGCGGAGCCCGCCCGCTCTGGCCCGTGGGGTGTCCTGCTCCAGGGACCGCGACAAACGCCAAACCCTTCTCCTTCTT
Organism: Thryothorus ludovicianus; assembly: GCA_013397245.1. Classification (NCBI taxonomy): domain Eukaryota; kingdom Metazoa; phylum Chordata; class Aves; order Passeriformes; family Certhiidae; genus Thryothorus; species Thryothorus ludovicianus. The sequence continues at coordinate 110,016 of VZTB01012119.1, read as the reverse complement.
CCCCTCACTATGAGCATGATGTCGTATGGTCCAAAATATCTCTTGGGTCCGTTGGGATCAGCTGTCCTGGTTTTGCATCCCCCCAACTCCTTATGCACCCCTATCCCTCTCCCTGGTGGGGGGTGGGGCTGGGGTGAGAAGCAGAAAAGACCGTGGGTCTGTACAAGCACCACTCAGCAATAAGAAAAATATCTCCATATTATCAACACCATGTTTTGGTCTTTATGTTTTCAGTATAAATCCAAAACCCATCCCCGTAACAGCTACTGTAAAGAAAATTAACTCTAACCCAGCCAATGTAACCAACCCAATCTTCAGAGCCAGTGTGATTAGTGAACAAGGAAAATACCAACGATGGCATTCACTCTTACTACCACCTTTGCAAACACACCCAGAAGTCTCAGTCAATGTGGCATCCCTAGAGGAAGGGAACATAGAACACCAGCATGGAGCTGCTTGGTGTACTTTTCTGGTGCCGTGATGGAAATAGATGCTGACAGAGAGAATAGAATCCCATCCTCCCGGTGCTGTGGCTGGTAAGGCACCAGTGGACAGTAGCCAGCAGGAGATGGAGTAGGAGCCCTATTGAACTACAGACACAAAAAATGAGAGACAAACCCACGGGTGCTGACAAAAATGAGAGAAACAGGATTTGGAGCTCATCTTTTAGAAACTTAATATGCACTGGCATTGGTAAGAGAATGAATTACTTTACTTTAGAGGGAAATTTGCTGTGTCTGTTAGATGCAGCAGCATGTTAATCCTAGTGCAAGGTGCTGCCTCCCCTGCAAATCTTCTTGATCAGTGTCCACTGCAACACAGTAGACTGCAAAGCCCTGTTGTCATGATTCCCATGTCACAGGAACTTCAATTTGTTCAAGGGGGTCTGGGCAGCCACATGCCGATACCTCCAGAGCCCCCACCCTGGTTGGATGCTCATGATGCTGAGAGGAATGCCAGAGAGCAAGCCTGATGGAGAAGGATGATGGCCAGAAAAGGTGATGAACCACTGTCCAGGTGCTCAGGTTGTGAGATGCCATGGACATCTTCCTGTGCCACAGACGGCACCTTGTGCCATGTGCCAGAGGTGATTCCTTTTACCTCTGAGTTGGCTTCAAAGGAAGAGGGTGGAAGTTACTTGGGTCTCAAGCCCTCCCACCCCACCTGGCAATTGCTGTGCTCCCGTTACCATCAGATTCCCTGTACAGGTCAGACTTCATCCAGGTGTCTTCAGCACCTTGGTCCTACTTCTGGCTTCTCATTCCATTCTTGCCACTTCTCTTCTCCATGGAGACTCAGACTTGCCAGCCCCAGGCTGCCAGGTAAATCACAGCAGCCTCTGGATACCCTCAGGGGGGTTTTCTCTACCAAGGTCCTGCTCCAGCTGCTCTCTGTGCTGCAGGTGAGCTGTTCACAGCCTGCTTTTCTTTAACTTGCTTTTTTTCATAAATTTCCCAGACTCGTCCTACCTGTTTGAGATCTCTGCTTGGGCTTAACTGTGTTTGACTGAACAGGTTCACACCTGCTCAGGCTATGGGGAGAAGGAACTAGTGCTTCCCTTCACTTCCTACTCCAAAAACAAGGCAGTCATTGTGGTGCTGCTCAGCTCTGGCACCATCAACACATGGGCTGTTTTGCTCAGCAAAGGCTTGATCTGCATAAAGAGGGGATTTCTTCTAGGTTCCTCCCCCATTGCTGACCTTGCAGGGGCAGCCAGGAATAACAGGGAAATCAGAATGACCTTAATGTCTTTTATCCCATCTCCCTGCCCAGCCAGTCTATCCCACCAGGAAAGTGAACCAGAGATACCAGAAACAATTCCTGGTGTTTACTGTCTCTGCAAGTTCAGCTGAAATACTCTGGCTGCTGTCCATCCACGTGGAGCTTCCTGCTCCAGCACAGGGATCTGGGACACAACTGCCAAAGGCAGCTCTAGCCTTATTGCGTTTTCTGTACCAAAGTGCCCTTGACAAAGCTGCTTTGAGACAGGCTGACATTTCCATCCTCAGGGTGGTCTGGTGGATGAGGTTAGGGAGATTTTGGATATTCTTGGAAAAGACATTTTGGGGGATTGTTCTTTGTTTTTAGGGGAGGGTTTATTTTCTCTCACTATAGAGTTCGTCTTGAGGTCAGGCAATACTCTTCTGACAAATAGAGATGTATTTGGTTTTTTTAATAAAAACAATGTAGTTATTCAGCTCCCCTTCCTGCAAGCTACTGAGAAGCACCAGCTGCCCTTCAGACCTGCTGCCCTCCCTCTCTGCTGGCCTGTGGGTACTGGCAATGACAAACATGGCTCTGGAGTGGTGACACCCAATATATCACTGCCCCCCTCTGGAGAGGGCACAGAGCATCTGCTGGAGGCTGGTGGGAGCCCAGTGTGTCCCACCAACCAGTATTGCCATGTTTGTGAGGAGAGGCCAGAGCAGCTGCACCAAACAACAGCAGAACATTTGGGTAAAGAAATGCTGGTGTTGGAAACTGGGGCACCTTCGTTCATGACACTGACCATCGAAGGGTACTGATGGGTGATTGTGGCAGTAGATTGACCCCTGTGCTGGCTTTGGCAGCAGGTAGGTGTCCACATGTAAATCGTGATGCTGCAGAGGACACACCGTGACTTACAGCCATGAGTCTATCCCCTGATGACCCTGTCCAAGCAGATGCTGTGAACCTCTGTTGCCACGTCTTCCCAGGAGAGAGGAAGGTCTGGTGGGAAAGAAGCCGCAAGTCTGCGGACTCAATGTGTGCGTGCTGCTGCCTGGCACATGGAACAGCTGGCACTGCCACCAGTCCATGCAGTGCTGCATCCAGGGTGGGCTTGTTCCTGGCTAGTGCAGGTCACCACCTGGCATGGTTGGTTTGGGCTTGGCTAAAACTAGACCAGGAGCTGTGCCAGCAACAGCCCAGGAGCCAAGTTCTAGTACTTCCCACCACTGAACAATTAAGTACAATTGGTGTTAACTCTTCTTTCAGCCTCAAAGCTAGCAGGGAATTACTTCTAGTGGGGTACCAAAGTGTCAATCTAGAAATGTATTTTTCTTCAAGAGACCTCTAAGCAGAGGCTAAAAATAGTGAGGGGAGCATGGTGGGAGAGGTTTCCCCTTGGAAAGGGATATCTTGTTTGATCTTCCCAGCTCTCCAATGCCATTGTGTTTTCCATCTTTCTGCTCTGGGACATCTTGGGCACATGCTCTGTTTGCCTTGGTGACAGCCAGGTACTTGCCATAAAGCATCTTTTCTCTCTTCCAGACTCTTTTTCCCCATGGAAGGTCAGCAAGCAGGAAGTCTGGTGGATGCCCAGTGGCTCAGAAGCTGTCACAAGGGCTGGGAGACGGGAAGCTGGTGAGCTGTTGATGTAAGCTGTCCAGAGGGTGATGGGTTGTTTGCTCACCTCAGTCCACAGAGCAAGAACAGGTATTAGTAGGAAATGGCAGTCACTGAGTCCTGTCTCACCATGCCACCTCTCCTTGTGTCTTAGCACAGCAAGTTTAAATAGAGGGAATCATCTGGGGCTTAAATGCAGTCCAATAGATGCTGTAAGGCTGCTAGTCTAGAATCCATCTGTCCTATCACAAACTCCACTCTCCTGCTGCTGACAAAGCCAGGGGTGGCTGAGGGCAACAGCTGTGCCACAGCCAGAAATTCACCAGCCCATCACCTTGTTCAGGGAATAACTGTAAAACTGTATTTCTTTGGGGAACATATTGGTGGTCTGTGGAAAAGTCAGTATCCACAAAGTAGACAGAGGAGTCCTTCAACTTTATTCAAATAAAGGGAGAGGGTCCACTGGGCAATGCCCCTGTGGGATCTCTCTCGAAGTTTCACAGAACACAGCTTCCTTTTCTCCTAAACTCCTGGCTGCATTTTGCCCTCTTCATTCCCCATTGGCTGAGTTACTAGGAAGATATAGTCTTCGCGAACTGTCTATCACATGATCCACACATGAACATGTATCAACATTTTTCCCCCGAAGTTCTGAAGTTCAGGCTTTGTTCTGCAGATCCACCAGAAATTCAGACTGTCTGGGTTCTACAATAGACTTTTTGTCTTACTATCCTGAAGTTCAGAAGCTCAAACTCTTTGGGTTCTGTAACGAAATTGTGCAGCTTGATGTTTGTTGAATAAGACCCATTTCGAAGATACTAGCACCCATTTCTCTTAAAGACCCTCACCTATCAACTCGTTTGTAAAGACATTAGCACATATCTTTCCTATCAGTGGGTACTTACATGTTGAAGCCTGGAGCAAGGTCCTAAACACAACAACCTCTGCTTCTCTTCTGGTGAGCTTTTTTCTTGCTGAATTTCCTGTTCTATCTGCATGTTTGTGTTTTGTTGGGCCCAAGCATCCCTCCTTCCCTCCTGTTCAGGTGAGTTGTTTTTTCTAGTGTAACTAATCCAACCTGTCACCATTTTTATTGCTTTGCAGAAGAAAATACCTACACATAGAGTGCCATGGGCTGCAGAACCAGCTGGGGGGATGCTGTGCAGCGAGACTAACCCGTTCTGGTGGATGAATTTGTTATAAATGAATGCTTGAATTTAATAATTAAATAAATTTATTAAATAATCAAAGTATAAAATTTGGAAACAGTCACGAGCAATTTGATTCTGAGCCAAGCGATGACAACCAGGGAAACCTGAGATTTTCGTCTCTATCTCACCAAAGTCCTCCTGCATTTCCGAAGATCATTTCCAAGGGGTTTTTTTTATACAGTTTTTCTGTCTCTGGGAGAGGGACTTTTTGTTAGCATATTATTGTATTTTTCTTTCTTGCTCCCTGTTTCTCAGAACTGTTGAAATCTTGTCAGGTGAAAATAAACTTCTGGCATCGAATATTATCTTGCTGATGTATATCAAGTGTCTCCCGCTGAAATCTTATCAGATGAAAAATTCTCTTAGAATATACATCTCTGAGGACAGTATCTTCCTGGTAATTTGAATCTCCATTCTTATCACTTTGCTTGATACTGCTTGTTGCTTGACAAATGCTGTGATTTTTAATTTCCTATATCATGAATTATTTTATAACATATATTACAGCTGGATTTGGGGAGTAGGAGCACATTTGCCAGCAGCAGCATGGTTTGCTTTGGTTCTTCAAGAATCCTACGGATATGAGATCCCACAGCTTTGAGATGGGATTCCTTCAAGGCAAGGCATCAAGTTCTGCAGGAAAAGGCAGGGCTTGATTTACAAGTTGGATCTGACAGAACCTTTTCTAATGGATAAGGGTTGGTGGTTATGTAGGCACCATGTGTGTGGAAGGACCTCCACTCATTTGCACACTGGGCATGCAGGGCATGCAAACACATCAGGGAGAGATTTCATGTAAACAAGCAGAGCAAGGAGGTTTCAAAACCGCAAGGCCCTAAGTAGGAGCTGTGTCAAGTCACATAAAATAAGAAACAGGAGCTTTGACAACTGTCAGGGATTCTTCCTGACCTGGTGGTCACGTCTCGATAGGGTCTAGCTTCCCTGACTCTAATCACATACAGGGAGATGGCTGTGTCTGAGCTGCTGTCTGTCTTCTCATGTTCTCCTACCGAGATGGGCTCTTACCCAGGATGACTACTGTGAGTAAGGGGCAATCACAGCCTGTGGGTGAGGATTTTACTATGCTCATGACCACAAAGTTCGAACAAAGTTATTCCTTGGCATTTTTGTTTGATGTATAGTGTCCACCTGCTCTTTACTTCTCAGTTCATGGCTCTTGGTTACTGCAGGTTTGGTTATTTCTTCATCATTCCTTTCTCTTTCATAATTTCTTTTATTTGTCCTTGAATTTGTCTCGTACTACTTCCGTGATTGTGTGCATTTTTAACTCTTATCCTTCTCATTGGTATTTTATTTTAAAAATGGGGAACTGGATTTGTGAGCAAGTGGCCTGAATCTGCACCATATCTGGGGTACAGCTGGGCCTATCCATCTCCTGCTGCATTGAGGGAATCCTGAGACCTTGTGATGTTTCCAAGTGTGAGTGTAAGACAAGGCATTAAGACCTCCTGGCACAGGCTGCACCAGGACCCGGGGGTCCTGTTATACATGAGTACTGGGATGATTTGCTCTTGCAATTAAGGGGTGAATATTGTGTGTATGTTAAGAGAAGCTTTACAGATGTATGGTTATGTTATTGTAGCTTGTTGTTTAGATATCGTGTTTTCCCCATGGTCCCCTTTCCTCCCCTCCCCTTCCCCCCAGTTGCTACTACTGAACATCCTGGGTTGACCAGGACATGTGGGGAGAAGGCATGTACCTGTGGTGGACCATTGGGAAAGGGACAAGCTTGGTGCTGGGGGGTGCGGCATGACACCACCTGACCTCCAATGCAAGAAAGTAGTCTCCACCAACAGATGGCAAAGAAGAGCTGACAGACGGACTCTGGGAAGGATCAGGGTTGCTTGATGCAACACCAGGGGTATAAAAGGCAGAGCAGCCATTTTGTAAAGGAGCTGGTGGCCGCCAGATCACTGACTCCAGTAGGATGTTGCTTTTCCTTATTCAGTATTCTGTTGTATCTTGTTAAAGTTTAATAAACCTTTGAAATTTCAAAAAAATGAGTGTTGTTTCTCACATACGTCATGCCCGCCACAGGACCATAGCCACTGCAGAGCAGAGGTTTGGCCACAGGCCTCAATTTTCACGAAGGGTAAGAACAAGTACCCCAGAAACTACAGGCCTGTCCATGTCACTTCAGTGCTAGGCAAAATTATGGAGAAGATTATTCTGTGAGTTACTAAAAAAAACCTGAAAGACAACACAGTCACCAGTCACAGATATCACAGCTTCATGAAATTGCTTATCAAACCTGATTTCCTTTTATGGCAAGGTAGCTCACCTGGCTGGTCAAGGAAAGCCAGTTGATGTAATCTTTTTGGATTTCAGTAAAGCTTTTGATACTGTCTCTCGTGTCTTTCAGATAAAATGTCCAGCATTCAGCTAGGTAAACACACCATGTAATGAGTGAGCAACTTGCTCATGGGTTGGGCACAAAGGATGGCAGTGACTGGAGTGACATCAGGCTGGGACTGATCACCAGTGGTGTTCTGCAGGGCTCCATCATTGTCCCTGTGCTCTTCAACATCTTTGTTAATGACTTGGACACAGGACTGGAAGGGAAACCGAGCAACTTCGCAGATGATAAAAAACTGGGAAGAGCTATTGACTCCCTCAAAGGGAGGGAGGCTCTGAAGGGAGACCTAGACAATTTAGAGAACTTGGCATTTACCAACCAGATGAAGTTCAACAAGGGAAAGTGCCAGATTGTGCACTTGGGATGGGGCAACCCTGGCTATACAAACAGACTGGGGAATGAGATGCTGGAGAGCAACATCACAGGATGGGACCTGGGGGTCCTGGTTGACAGAAAGTTGAACGTGAGTCAGCAGTGCCCTGGAACCAGGAGGGACATCTGTGTCCTAGGGGCATCAGACCCAGTATCACAGGCTGGTCAAGGGAGGAGATTGTCCTGCTCTGCTCTGGGCTGGAGTGGCTTCACCTTGAGCCCTGAGAGCAGTTTTAGGCACCACAATATAAGAAAGACATTAGACCTTTAGAGAGTATCCTGTCCAAAGGAGGGCAACGAAGATGGTGAAGGGCCTTGAGGGGAAGCTGTATGAGAAGTGGCTGAGACTTGGTCTATTCATCTGGAGGAAGCTGAGGGGAGACTCATCACAGTCTACAACAACCACCTGAAGGGGAGGGACAAACACTGCTCGGTTCTATGTGGTAACCAGGGACGGGACCTGGGGGAATGGCCTGAAGTTGTCAGGGGAGGTTTAGCTTGAATATTCGAAAAAGGTTCTTCCCTCAGACGGTGGTTGTGCACTGGTACAGGCTCCCCAGGGAACTGGTCACAGCACCAAGCCTGACAGAGCTCAAGGAGTGTCTGGACAACACTCTCAAGGTACGTGGTGTGACCTTGGGGATGGTGCTATGCAGGGCCAGGAGTTGGATTTGATGATCCTGGAGGGACCCTTCCAACTCAGACTATTCTGTGATTCCACGGGGGAAGTGCTGCGCTGGCCGCAGTTCCTGCGGGGCCGACAGTGGGGCGAGCCGGGAAAGCCTCTCCCGGATCCTCTGAGCGAGGAAGGCCCCGCAGCACCGGCGCCGCGTGAGCCTGGAGCGGCGGGCAGGGGTCCTGGGCGGCGAGACCGTGCCTCTGGCCCCGCCCCGGCCCGCTGCCGCCCCGCCCGGTTCCGGTGCGAGACAGACCCGGCTCCGCACGCCATGGAGCCGCCTGAGGAGGTCCGGGCGCGGCTGGAGCTGTGCGGACAGGGTCATCTGCTGCGGTTCTGGGCCGAGCTGGACACGGCGCAGCGCGGAGCGCTGCTGACTGCGCTGCCGCCTGGGCTGGGCGAGCACTGCCGGCTAGCGGCGGCGGCCGGGGCCCGCCAGCGCGGCCCGCCCGAGCGCCTGGACGGCCGGATGGAGCCGCTCCCCGCCGAGCTGCTGGGCAGCGCCCGCCGTAGCGGCCCCGCCGCGCTGCAGCGTTGGGAGGCGGAAGGTGAGCGGGGCGCGAGGCCGCCTGTCCCTTCCGTTCCGGGCCTGCAGGGGTCTGGCGCGGGGGTTCTGCCACGTTCCGCCGAGCCCCAGCCGGTGCGGGACAGAGGGGCTGCGCCCGGCGAGGCCTCGGGGCACTTGCGGTGGCACCGCGGGGCGCTGGGCAGTCCGCCCCGGCACCGCATGCTGCCGAGGCCGGTGGCTGGCGGGTGGGAGCCGCAGGGACGGCGTGTCGGGCAGCTACGGAAGAGAGCGGGATCACGGCTACACCCCGGCCCTTAGCGTCGGCAGCCGGTGTCCTCGGTCCCGGGAGCTTTGGGTGAGATACCGAGCTTTCACTCTGCGTTATGAAATGCAGTGGCCGAGGGCCTGGGGCCGTGCCTCGCAGATCTCTACAACTCCGTGACAGGCAGTGGTGATAGCCAGGTGGAGCTTAGTCTCTCACACATAACAAGCAACAAGATAAAAGGAAAGAGCCTCAAGTTGTGTCAGAGGAGATTCAGTTTGAATATTGAGGAAAATTTCTTCACTGAAAGAGTGGTCAGGAATTGGCACAGGCTGCCCAGGGCAGTTGTGAAGTCACCATCCATGGAAACGTTCAAAAAACAAGTGGACGTGACACAATACTGTTTAGAGGGCATGGGGGTATTCTGTCAAAGTGATTTGCAGTATCTATCATGAAAAATATGTAATACTAAAGGATTTAAAGGAGCTCCAAGAGAGTTGGAGAGGGACTTTGGACAAGGACTTGGAGTGGCAGGACAAGGAGGAATGGCTTCACGCTGACAGAAGGCAGGGCTAGATTAGATGAAGAAATTGTTCCCTGTGGGAAGGGTGAGGCCTTGGCACAGGTTGCCCAGAGAATTTGTGACTGCCCCATGGTCCCTGGAAGTGTTCAGGGCCAGGTTGGACAGGTTTTGGAGCAATCTGGGATAGTGGAAGGTGTTCCTGCCCGTGGCAGGGGGCGGAAGGAAATGGTCATTAAGGTCCCTCGCAACCCAAACCATTCTATGACTATGAGTCCCTGGGGAGGGTGGGAGCAGGGGGGGATTTCATTGCTTCTGAGCTGGATAGCCACCTTCATGGGAGGATGAGCTCCCAGCTCACCAACAGGTGCAAAGACCAGTCTCAGGTGCTGATCTCCATCCTTGTTGTGTCATGTGCGGCAGGCGGCTGGTGGGATCTGGGAGCAGAGTGGATGAAAGAAGCCCAGGAAAGTCTGTAATCCATGGTTTTTGGATCCTGGTAGATGCGGATGTGTGAAAGCTAGGGGTAATTGGGGAGATGGTGGCTGGATGTGCTCTTCCCACAGCATGTAAACATTACATGGATGTTCTGTGCTTTTTTCTAAGTGCACACTCTTACTTATAAGGGCTCGTATGTGTCTTGGATCATTCTTTATAAAACATAACAGCACTGCTTAAAAAAAAAAAGCCAGGAAAACCTACCTGTGGTTGTAGAGATACTTGCTTAAATTTTGACAAGTGGCTGCACAGCCTTGGCCCAACATTTCCAGTGAAGAGGTGAGGATGTGTGGGCAGGGAAGTCAAATTTTCCAAGCAGAAACAGAAATAGAAGCATCAGGGTCACAGGGCAGAGCAGCTTTTCTGCTGTGTCAGACTCCACTCATGGGACTGAGTGGTGATGGAGGGAGCATAAGCTGGTACAGTGAATCACAGAATCCCAGAATGGTTTAGATTGGAAGGGGCCTTAAAGACTACCTCATTCCACCCCCTGCCATGGGCAGGGACACCTTCCACTGTCGTAGGCTGCTCCAAGCCCCAGTGTTCAGCCTGGCCTTGGACACTTCCAGAGATTCAGGGGCAGCCACAGCTGCTCTGGGTAACCTGTGCCGGAGCCTCACCACCCTCACAGGGAGCAATTCCTTCTCGATATCTCATCTAGTCCTGCTCTCTGGCAGTGGGGAGCCATTCCCTGTGTCCTGTCCCTCCAGTCCTTGTCCAAAGTCCCACTCTTGTTCTCCTGGAGCACCTTTAGGCACTAGAAGGGACTCTGAGCTCTCCCTGGAGCCTTCTCTTCTCCAGGTGAATGCCCCCAGCTCTCCTAGCCTGACTCCAGAGCAGAGAGGCTACAGCCCTTGGAGCAGCTCCTCCTCTGGACTAGCTCCAGCAAATCTATGTCCTTTTCATGCTAACAACCTCAGAGCTGGTAAGGCAGCACTGCAGGTGGGGTCTCACCTGAGCAGTGCAGTTAATTCCCCCCTGTCACCTGCTGCTCCTTGTGGTATCAGCCCAGGGCACAGGGGCTTTCTGAGTGCCACTGTACTTCATCAGGGCATGTTGAGCTTCTTATCCACCCACACCCCTGTCCTGGTTTAGGGCAAATTTGGGAGAGGGGAAGAAAGGAAAACAAACAAACCTCTAAATGAACCACCCCTCCCTTTAGCTGAATCGGGATAGGAAAAAAATTTCCTTGGTAGAAAGTGGAAAAAGTTGTTTATTTAATAGATAAAACACTCCCCAGCCTAACAAACGAAGGAACAACCCTGAACAACAAAAACCTCTCGCCGCTCCGCAGAGATGCCAGAAAGTCTCTCTCGTGGCTGTAGCTCGGTTCAGTTGCTGTTGGTTNGAAAAAACTGCAGACCCTTATCTTCATGTTTTGAAAACAACTGCCTCAGGAATTCCAGTGTGTCTTCTTCACTCTCAGATCTAATTTTTAAAGGTACAACACTTATTTCTGAGCGAAACAGATGAATGGGGATACAATTTATCATCAACCCAAGTCCATCTTGGCAGGGCTGTTTGAGGGTGTCACAGTGAAGAGGTAGGGACCCTTTGAGCCCTTGAGGCAGATGGGGCTGGGTCAGGACCCCACTGTTAAGCTAACAGCTTTATCAAACTGGGTCACTTGTCCCCCAGCCAGCTGGGTGAGTGAGGAGCTGGTGTGTCTGCCTTGTGCCACTGGCTGCAGCATGGAAAGAGAAGGAAGGCCAGGATACCTGTATGGGCTGGCCTTGCTAATTGCCAGGACTGCCTGCAGCAGCCCAGGTCTAATGTGTTTGGGATCCTGCCACTGTGCCCAAATATCTGTCCCTAAAGTCTGATGGCTCCAGGCCACCTGAGCCCTGCAGGCAGCCTGAATTTCTACCAGAAGGGGTACACAAAAGTATTCTGTTTCCTTTGGTTTGTTTTTATGATCCGGTTTAAGGCTGAAGAGGGATTTTATTTCTTGGAAGAGGGCAGTCAAGAGCAAGGACTTTGTTCCGCTGAACCCGGGCATTGCTGTGTGTCCCTGTAGATGTGGCAGCATCCCTGCATGGCATTTCCCAGTGGAACCAGTGTCATGGGCACAGCTTTGCAGGATCGTGGGTCTCTGAGGGGATGCAGCTCTGAAAGGCTTCTGATTGCAGTGTGTTGAGCAGGCCAGGAGCAGATGAGCCATCCCAACCTACTGCCTACTGTCCCTGAGGCTGCATGGCTGATACAGCCTGTGGCTGTGGGGTCATCATCACCCTGAGCTGAGATGCTCTGTGCTTTGTCCTTGGGTGTCTGAGCTCCCCATAGCTGCCACCTACATTGTATCCTCCAAAGTCTGAACAGCTGAAATGATTCTTCCTCCTTTCCCCTTTTTCTGTGGTAAAAAAAACCAGACAACTGAAAACTTGTCTTGGGAACACCTGAGATATTTTTAATAGTTAAAAAACTAATACTATTGTTATTGCATCCCAGACAACAAAACTGCCTGGTCAGATTTGCTTTCAGGTCTTAAATGCTGACATTTAACAATCACGTTTTCCAGGCAGCCCTAGAAATGATGGTATAAATCAAGCACAGACACAAGCACTTTTACATTCTGTCAGTGTTTTATTAATGAAATCTAAGTCATGGCCATGGGCTGAGGTGTACCCCATTTCAGGGAGTTTGCTGAGCCATTCTGGTTATCTGAGTGCTCTGCAGAATTGAAAAGTTTGGAGTCTTCTTCTCTTGCTGACTGCTGTAGTAATGGGACTGATGTGGCTGTTGAGTAAGAGAACTCTCTCTGTTCTTGCAAGACCAGTCTCTTCCTCCTACAAAATCTATTTTTGTTTTTTTACATTTTATGCAGAATAGAACTGACTGTAGCATTGGTGGGTATCCCAGCAGCCAGCACATTTTCTCTTTATTTTAGCTGTTTGTATTTCATATGCTGCAGTAAATTAGGTGGATTTTTTTTAAGGAGATAGATCTTTCCATTGAAACCAGATGAGTCAATTCTTACAGAATTCAGTTGTGAATATTGGTAATTTTACAGTTGAGAAGTCAGAGCAGAGCTACTTACTCAAATTTTTGGGGTTATTTGTTTTCATGGTGACCTAAGACCGGAACTTGGAAAAACTGTCTGGATTGTAGGGTTGTACCATAAATACTGAGAATGCCATAAATTATGGGATGTACTTCCCTGTCTGGGTTGTTCATATGCACCATGGTGAGCCCTCCTGGAATATGGCCCTGTCAGTCTGCTGGATTGTGAAAAAAGTGGTTGTGGGTTTATCCCGCTGAGCTTGAGGTTTCTATCCCTTCAGTGAGAGGCCCCTCCAGGAGGTGGATATCAGATGCCAGCTCCTCCTCCTTGGGCAGATCCCATCTCCTTGTCACTGCATGGAAAACTTTGGAGAACTGCTATCTCCTGTGGGGCATTTGCATTTCTGTGGGATGACGCCAGCTGTGGTACCTGTGAGAATTGTAGCTCCTTGATCCCGTGGGGCAAAGTGGGGACCTCCTTGACTTTCCCAATACAGTGTTCACTCCAGAGTGTCATGTGAATGATGGCCTTGGTCACAATCTGTTGCTCTGCAGAAATGTCTCATTTGGGATCTATGGGATGTGGTCTGTTGCATCAGAACCTGAGTGTGTATGTTGGTGTTACCCTGGCAGTGCAGGGGGAAGATGCAGCAGGGCAAGTGCCCGACTTGTTCCACTGCTGGGTGAATCTCAATTGCACCCCAAATCAGAACCCTCCATGCTGCAGGAAGTGAGACCAGCAAATGCTGAGCTCAGACCTCAAGTAGCTTTGGTTTAAATTGCTGTAAAATACTTTATCTCAAGTTTCAGTTCTAGATTATTTTAAAGAAAAATAATTATTTAAAAATGTTTTAATTGTCCGTTTCACAGAGTCCCAGAACGGTTTGGGTTTGAATGGATGTTGAAGACAAGATTATCTTGTTCTAACCCTCCTGCCATGGGTGTGGATGCCACATGAGATTGCTCAGAGTCCTGCCCAACCTGGCCGTGAGCATTTCCAGGGATGGGGCAGAACAGTTTGGACGTGTGCCATAGGGCAACTTTTTTAGGATTTTTTTTTTCCCCCCTCCATAAATTCTTTCTGTGCTGGATCACAGTGGGGAAACAGCCACCATCCAAGCCAGGGCATTAGAAGGTTTGGAGCCATGCTCCGGTGCTTCCCCACTCAGCTCTTTCCTTTCTCCTACAGTGGTGCCCTGTGCTGGCAAATAGCTGAGCAGGCAGGGAAACCATGTGATGGGACTGGGGCAAGTACTCTTGATGCAATACCTGAGACCCTCTGCTCTGTACTTTGAGTCTCATAGGCAACTCAGTGGAGACAGAAAAGAGCCATTTATTGCTTGAGGTTTGTTGTGAAATGCTGGATTTGCATCACCGTGCAGCTCACCCAGATCCTCCATGTCTTTTACATTACCAACTTAAACTTACTCAAGCTTGTCCTGCTTTCCAAGGACCTCCTGAAACTTTGAAATCCCAAGATTTCTACCCACAGATTTCTTCTTAGGGAGTTATCCTAATCTAATTTAGAGGATTGAAGGTATCCAGAGGTGGCTTCCAGCTCTCACTCCTGTAGCCCTGTGACCCCAGAGGCTGCTCTACAGCAGAACCATGGCTGTGGAACTGGTTCCCTGTGTGCCTGGACACCACCAGCATTTTTGGAAGGGATGTATTTAGGGTCTTACTGCTGTAAAAATTCAGTCTTACTGCTGTAGTAAGACTGAAACTTGTAAGCATGGCAAGGGTAATCATGCTACTGCAATGTCATGGGCATCTTAAGTCTTTGCTGAAAAAATTGCTGGAAGCTGCAGTTTTGAACAGAATTAAAATAGAGCCAGGTTGTTAAAACAGCAGTTGGTATTTTTGCTCTATTGTTCATTTAAACAGCCAATTATTTAAAGATTAGCATAAACCAAATCCTGTTTTTTTCTAATTCAATTTCTTTTGTCCCCATATCTTTCAGTCCAAATCAGGAATGTTTTAGCCTCAGCTATGGTTAATGTGGGGTGTTTGCTGAAAGGCTGGGGTGCTTCATAGGCTGTTCTTGGCTGCAGGAGCAGTGGCATTTCACACCTATGCAGTGGTGGAAGGCCCTGATTGCTACTGTAGCAGAGCTGTGGCTTCTGACATGGGCAAGCCCAATGTTCCTTGCATTCCCAGAGAAATTCAAAGTGTTCCATAATGAAAAATCTTTCTCACAGTTGTCAGTCATTATTGTGATGCTCATTTTGGAGAAGGCAGGGACCAAAAGTCTGAGAGTGAGCGGAGTGTTTATTATGTGCTCTGGTCCTTCCCTAGGTTCTGGACTTCCCTGGTTTGTCAGGAGCACTGACACTGGTTTCAATTAGATTGTGGAAGTTGTGGCTCCTTCAGGCTTGGCTGTGTTACTAGCCCTGACTGCAGCTGTATTCAGCTTCTATTGAAGCTGGAGCACAGGTACAGGTGATTGGTTAGGGCAGATTCCAGAAATCCTCATGCTTTACTCAAGATGATGAGACTTGGCTTCTTTGGGATATAGAAATGATAAGGGACCTCTGGAGGTTTCTAGTCCAACCCCATTTGGAACAGGACTGTAAACAGCCTGAGGCCAGGTCAGCTACAGCTTTACTAAAGTAAGCCTTGAAAACCTTAGGGGACATTCCTTCCTCTCTAGATATCTTTTTTAGTGCTGCTGTACCTCCCTAGTAAAGATTTTGTATCCTAATTTGAATCTCCTAAGCTGCAGCTCATGGCTATTTTCCGTTTTTGCACCAGTTGCTGGGGTGAGGTGTGGAAACTGCTGCATCCAGAAGAGAATTTTCTTCTGTGTGTGCAGTGGCATATTTCTCTCTGAGCTGCCAGTATTGAACTGGCAGCTTCTGCCTGTTGCCTGAGCTCTGCAGAAAGGCTCAGGAGAAGAAGGTGAGGTGTTGATTGCTTTGGAGGTTCTTATGTTTGCTTGGGCTTCTTTCCTGTACAGGTTTACATCAGATCTCGCAGAACAAGGTGGCAGTGCTGCTCCTGGCTGGAGGACAAGGAACCCGGCTGGGAGTCACCTATCCCAAAGGCATGTACAACGTGGGGTTACCCAGTGGCAAGAACTTGTATCAGATCCAAGCAGAAAGAATCCGAAAAGTGGAGCAGCTTGCTGGCAAGAGACACCACTGCAAGTGTACCGTTCCCTGGTAGGTGACCTAAAGCCAAACCTGCTGTGCAGGGCTCTTTGCATTCCAGTCGTGCCCATGTTGTCTTCAAGGAGCACTGTGCTGGGTTCTGTACAGAGATAGGATGAGGGGTGCCTTTTGTTGGCAGGATTTGCGATGGCAGTGGCTGGAGGAGGATGCAGAGGCATGGGAGGTGGCAGACCTGAGGGATTGAGTACTGCCGTTGTATCACTGACCACAACCCTAACTGCTGTAATTTGCTGGCTTTCCAAGCAGCTACTGGCAGCACTGTAAACAGCACTCTTCAGTGATTGTTTCTGATGCTTTACAAGAAATTTCATCCATTTCTGCTTTCTCAGGTTCTCTCATGGAAGACAACCTAGAGCTTGCCTTCCAAGTCGTTCTTCCTGCCCTTGTCTGTAATCTCTGCAAAAAAACTCTTGCTTTGTGTTCAGGCCACTTACTGCTGTCAGTTTACAGTTGCCAGTTCTGCTGGCTGCTCCTTGGCTTTCAAAAGAGCTGAGCTCTGGGCAAGGTACAAATTGTGAATTCCCTGTGGGATGTGATGGGTGACAGGAAGGCACTGCAGATGTGTCTGGAAATATTTTCTGCTAAATGCTCTTTGTTAGACCACGAGGACTGTATAAAAATATCCTTTCTGGATATCCTTGTCTGGTCTGAGGTAAGGTTTCCGTGTTGAAAGAGCAGGTGTCTCAGGGCTTCAGATTGCCACATTGTTTTACAAATTGGAGGTCAAAGTTGATTCATACATTGTTTCCTCATGGAAAGTGAGTCCATATTGTGCTTCTTCTGAAGCCTTGCATATAGGACCTGAATTGCAAATACATCATCCTTGGTGCTGCTGGAAACCAGTATGTATTATTTGCAAGGTGCCACATCTGTTTCTAGTTCCCCTCCCAGGGATGAGGAGGCAGTTGAAGCAGTTTGCTGCTCTAGTACACCTGGCCCAGGCTATGCTGCTCTGCAGAGATGTAAATTGAGGATGGGGAATTGAGGTCCAGACTGTCCTCTGTTGTTTCCTCATGCTGACAGAGGACCCTATATTTCTATGCTGATATTTGTTGAAGACTTTGACAGGTAGATTGATGAAGGTGGCTTTTAGAAAGCAGTGAAGAAGGATAGTGGAGGAAGAGACAGAAGCAATATGGAGCTGAAAGGAAAGGCAGAAATAGAAAAACTTATGACAAAAACAAACCATGCAGTCAACATATGGAAATACTGCTGTTTGCCTTGGCACTGAAGAGGTGCTATCAGAGTGAACTGGTCAAGGTTTCTATAGACATTTAACATCAGTTTGAATCTAGAGTAAATGAGGCTATTTTCTGCCCTTTGTCTTATTTTTCAGCTCATTCAGTTATTGTTCACGTTTAGGGCAAGGCTCTTCTGCCCTGGATGGAGCTGAGCCAGGGTAGGATCATACCCTGATATGATCATAGGAACCCATGCAGCCTTACTGCAGGATGAGTTCTGGAGGAGAGCTCTCGGTGTGCAGTTGCTCACCACAGGATGCTGCTGTGTCTCTCATTTCACACTCCTGGGATTCCTCTCTTTTATGTTCAGCTTGTAGTTTTGCCTTTTGCTTGTGTTGTTCTTTGTCATTGCCCAGCCCCCATTCCTGCCCAGGTACATCATGACCAGTGAGTTCACACTGAGGCCAACAGAAGAGTTTTTTGTACAACACAACTACTTCAACTTGGATAGATGCAACGTTGTCATGTTTGAACAAAGAATGCTGCCTGCTGTCACCTTTGATGGGAAGGCTATCTTGGAGGAGAAGGGGAAGATTGCCATGGCTCCAGGTACCTGCTGTTTTCTCTTCCATATAGCAGTACTGTCATGTGTGTTGATAGTTGCTACAGGCCATCAGCTGGCTCGGGCACACAGAGCAGGCTTTGGGGGGTCAGGGTTAATGCTTCCAGTTAATTTGGAAACATCCTGCTAATGTTTCAGGCTGGTAATCAGGAACATACCTCTGTTTAGTTCTTGCTGGAGATTTGACCATAGCACATATTTTTTATCCAAGTCTGGGAGTGTTGGCAGGATTAGGAGCGCTGTGGCTGCAGGGTAGGAAAAAGGTGTATTAGCAGAGCTCTCCATGAAATCTCTAGGGTGCTGCCTGGTGAAGGTCAGGAGCTCAAGGCTGATAGCTAAATGGGTAAAAAAGCAGCAAGAAGATGAACTCTTTTCAAAATGACAGCAATGTCTCACCTTGTAATGTTTTTTTAACCTTGACATGGTAAGAGACTTGGTGACGGCAGCCCAGTTGGGACCAAGCTGACAGGGGCATCCCAGGAGGAATTGTAAATGGATGATCTGTGACAATTGTGCAGATTTATTTGTACAGCTTCAGTTCAAGCCTTTAAAGAGGCATTGAGAAGTTGTGGGGGAAGATAAAGAGAGAATAAGATTTATTTTAGTCTTTCTCCAAGAAAGAGAATAAATATGCTTTTGCCCTGTACTGGAGGAGAAGTGTAAAAGACTTTTCCCACCCTCTGCATAGATCTGCCCTTTACTGTTCTCTCTCTGAGGATCTTACTAGCCGTCATAAAGTCTCATAATGCTGCTCAGTGAGGCTGATCCCCATGGTCCCACTCTTCAAGTGAGAGAACTAGGGTGAAAAGAGGAACATGCTCCCTCCCCTGAACTGTGTGGCGGAACTGGAAATATAACCTAGTATCACTGGCTCTTGGCTAGAAATCGTTCCCCACTCTTTTGTTCAAGAAAGTTTGTTCAGTACTTTCTGCTTTTGCTCTGTTAACTTTGGGGTGGGTTTTTTGTAGCTACTAATGAGCCAAGACTTTCTCTTTTCTCTTGCATTACAGATGGCAATGGTGGCTTATACCGTGCTTTGATGGATAATAACATATTGGACGATATGAAGCAACGTGGAATCCAATATGTCCATGTATATTGTGTGGACAATATCCTCGTGAAAATGGCAGATCCAGTCTTCATAGGTTTCTGTATTTCCAAAGGGGCAGACTGCGGTGCAAAGGTGAAGCAGTGCTAGCACTTGGGCTGGTTTCCCACAGGGAATTTGGGTCTGATGATGCTCGTAAGGTGCTGGCTCTGGGGAGCTTACATGACCTGCAGTGTTCAACCCTTTGCTCATTAGCAGCTCACTCTGAGCAGATATAGAGTTGCTTGCTGCCTGCACTGCATTTCAAATCCCTACCCGTGAGTGTCCTCTGTTCTTCCCAGAGTACTGTGGAAAACAACTTCAATTAGAGCTGGGACTATGGCTGTGCAGGAAACTACACACTGGAATTGCTTTGCCTCTACACCCAGCCCTTTCTACAAAGGCACCTGCGCTGTCGAGAAGTCATATTGGACTGGGTTGTGTTTTATAAATGTGCCTGTAAATCTAATGGAAGCATTTCTTATGCTCTGCTTTGGAAGATGGGAAAAGCCTTAACAGCCTGGATTTTGTTAACCTAAAGCAGCAGATGCCTGAAGAGAAATTTATATTACTTGAGTCGTTACACTGTTCAGGCAAATGGGGAGCTGAAGGCTAATAGCTGCAAACAGCTTTAATGCCAGATGCTAGTCCTTGATAAGAAAAGTGTCCCCCAGTATGCTGATTGATTTTAACTGGTTTGTCTTCTGAGAAACTGTCAAATTAAGTGGTTGAGTACTGGGGTTTATGTTGAATTGTTGAATGAAATGTGCCTCCAGACTGCTCTGTGCCCCTTGCACAGCCCTGAGGTGCTAGAGGATCAGCAGGCAATGGTCCTGTGGGATTGTTTGTACTTAGAAGTTAGAGTATTCCTGGGATTTTCTTCCTCTTTGTCATAAACCTGTGTCCTGTGGCTGCAGGTGGTGGAGAAGGCCTACCCCACAGAGCCTGTTGGGGTGGTGTGCTGTGTGGATGGGGTGTACCAGGTTGTGGAATACAGTGAGATCAGCCCAGAGACTGCACAGCAGCAGCACCCTGAAGGGGGACTGATGTTCAGTGCTGGCAACATCTGTAACCACTTCTTCACTGTTGAGTTCCTGGAAACAGTGGCCCAGTAAGTCCCACCAGACCTTTCGGGTAGCTGTGCAGCCCAGAATGCCTCCAAGACTGGGTGTTCCTGCTTCCTACTCTGTAATTTCAATTATGGTTATCCTGTGTTGCCTTTTACCTTCTCTCTCTTCCAAACGGTTCCAATCACCAGAGTCCCCTTTCTGACAGCCCCCAGCCTGCTCTCCAGGCCCTACCCAAGGAAGACGTTCCCAGGTTCACTGTAACTAAATCAGTTGTGATATTCCAGTACACAATCTTCCTGGGCCTTCAGGGGTGAGCAGCTGTGTCAGCCATGCCAATGCTTGGGACAACAGAGCTTGTGGGAGAGGGTGACTTTGCGGGTGGACTCTGCTGCACCTTGGTGTTGGGGAATGGGGATATGATGCTGGGCATTCAGTGAGCAGCTGTACAACTTTCCTGAAGAGCTTGAACCACCCTTGGGTGAGCGATCTGCTCTGCTCCATTTTCATCCCATCAGGTAACAATTTGAGTTGCCTTTTTTTTTCGTAACCTCTGCCTGCAATTTCATCTTGATGCAAAGTTCTCCCTCTCCTCTGACTGTCATGTCCCAGTAGTACAGAGAGAACCCATCGCCAGGCTGCTCTGCTTGGGGAAGCATTTCCTGGATGTGACTTGGAGGGAGCAACACCCCCAAACAGTTGAGTTGACCCCGAGCAGTAATGAGCCATCTGCTTCCCTCAAGTGTATTGCTTTTTTTCTAAGTGGGCTTGACCTAAATAAAATGCTTTCTTTTCCTTTTGCAGGAAATGGGAGTCACAGCTGAAGCATCATGTAGCCATAAAGAAGGTGCCCTACATTGACAAGGAGGGAAATCTGGTAAAACCACTAAAACCAAATGGGATAAAGCTGGAGAAGTTTGTGTTTGATGTGTTCCAGTTCTCTAAGTTAGTCACAGACATCATTTTACTTTTCTCCTCCCCTTCTCAGTGTTTGTTTGAATGACTATAGGTTGAAACAAGCCATCCCAGGGAGCACATGGTTTGTGGGTGGCTTGTTAGGAAGGTTGTTGGATCTACACTCAGCCTCAATCCAACAGTAATGCTGCAGGCTCTAAGGGGAGCTCACAAGGCACTCAGTGCTTGTGCCAACCCTGATCCCAGACTGGTCATCCTGCTGAGGATGTGTTGGCTGGCCTGACCTGTGCCAGCCTGGGAAAAATAAAAGGAAATTGAGTGCAAAGCCAATGAAGCCCATATTGGAGTATTCAGACTTGCAAAGATCGGATCTTTCAGCATTGTGGCTACCATGGCAACTGCAGCTCTGGTTACATTTTTGGGTGCTGTCATGCCAGGGCTCACACCCTTTGTGCTTGGAAAAGTGTTCACTTAAGCACCGTGGGGCCAAGTGGAACTGTCAGTGTTCACTTTCCAAGTTCTGCAACAAGTGCTGTGACATATGTTGTCAGGGGTACTTGTGTCTCGGGTATGTAGGATTTTAGCAATTAAGCATAAGTGGTGTTATAAAATCTATTTTTCCAAGGTTTCAAATTCAGCAGTGAAGATTCTGTTTTAGGCTTAAATAAATGCCAGAGATAATTCAGGCAAACTGAATTATCTTTGTTTAGGGATAGTGTTTTTCTTTTTGTATTATTTCCATTAGAACAGAGAGCTCAAGGTTTGAACCAGGCTCTGTTTCCTGACGTGTTAAATAAAGTAGTATCAAACTAAAGATGAAACCAGGGTGATGGGAACACTGCTGAGTTCTGAGCTATGACAGGACTCATTTGCAAGCAGTGGTTCCTTGTGCTTTTTTAACAGCTCAAAACCACCTTGGCAGCTGCGCTTCACACATGGAGTGCAGAAATGAACAGATGTTGCTGTGTGGCTTTTTAATTTGCATTCCCATTTCTGGTAAACAGCTGTACTTCACATTGACCTGTGAGGCCTTCCTTGTTGCTTATTTGTCCCTGGGAACTGATGCCCTTAGTTAGTCCTTACCCACAGACTCCCAAGCAAGGGGCATTTCTTGGGGCATGGTGGGGTGATCTGCAGTGAGTGCACTGCTCGTGCTGGACAGTGCTGTGCTTTCCATCCTGCTGTGCTCTGAGCTGGCTTGTCCAAGAACCTCCCACTGCCTATGGCATCTCTGCAGAACTGTTGTGTTTCCTCTCCCCTGAGCACAGCTTCGGTGGTTGGGAGGCTGCTGTTATGTTCCTAAAGAGACAAGGCTTTGTGTTTTTCCATTCTACAGCCCTGGTACTCCTTGGTTTTTCAGACAGGTGGTGGGCTTCCCTTGGCTTGACTGCCTCAGACTGCATACAGTGCTTCTCCCGAAAAATATATATATATTCTCCCCATGAATGTTGTTGTTGCATTAGCGGGCCTGATGATTAGCTCTGGTTTTCATGATTATGGTTTTATTCTCTTTGCTGGTAGGAATTTTGTGGCATTTGAAGTTCTGAGAGAAGAGGAGTTCTCGCCATTAAAAAATGCAGATTCAGCGGACAAAGATACTCCTACCACTGCTCGGCAAGCCCTCCTGGCCCAGCATTACCGCTGGGCTCTCAAGGCTGGGGCCAGATTTGTGGATGAAAATGGTTGCAGGATACCAGAAAATCTCAGGTATAAATCTGACCTTCTCTGCAGTTTCTCTGCTGGAATTGCTCAGCCATGTCAGCTGGCCAATGGCACATGCTGAGCTCTCCAAAACCAGGCATTAGTATAGTCACAGGATGATTTAGCGTGATTTTTGTTCAGCTGGTCCTCTCTGTTTATCCCAGTTGATATCTATTACAGTTCCTGCTCCTCTTATGACTATGGGTGCTCCAGGTAGTTAGCACATAGGGCTCTGGGCATTCTCTCTGGCAGATCTCTGCTCTTGAGGTAGTGAGTTGGCCCTTTCTATAGCACCTTGTTAGACAGGAGCAGCCTTTTCCATTACTCTGGATTTAGCAATGCAACGAATTTTAATTTGTAGGCCCTGACAGCTTTTCTGACTGTGGTCCCAGCAGGATTTTCAGGTGATCTTAAGGATTGGTTGTTAGAGTGATTACCAGTTCAGATACCTTCCTGCATCATGTGTAATGGAAAGCTGCTTTTACTCCATGGGGACATTACTTCATCAACTCATAGTTCAATAAGCCCACAAGTTGTTCATTTTCCTTGAAAAGCATCTCTATAAAAGGGGTGTTTTGGTTTTGCTAAGTAACATTTGGGACCTGCTAATTCCTTTTTATTTTCACACTTTGTTTTCACATAATGCCTGGTATATGTGACTATAATAAATGTCTTATTCTTCTGGATATCTTGTTCTGAACAATCTTTTGAAGAAGATGCACTGTTTTTTAACCATGGCAGGAAGTTAATCCTGTGTTCTCTTCTTCAGTCTCTCAGGAACTGAAGATCCTCCGGCTGTGTGTGAAATTTCTCCATTAGTGTCTTACTTTGGAGAGGTGAGAATAACTATCTATGGAGGCATTTTTAAGAATGCGCAGGTATGCATCTGATTTCCTTCCAAACGCAGGTGTTTTCTTTAGCCTGGGCTTGTTGAGAAATGGTAAGATCAAGGAAACAGGGACTTGGGCTCTTTGTTACCATAATGTGGTTCCATTAT
Organism: Thryothorus ludovicianus; assembly: GCA_013397245.1. Taxonomy (NCBI): domain Eukaryota; kingdom Metazoa; phylum Chordata; class Aves; order Passeriformes; family Certhiidae; genus Thryothorus; species Thryothorus ludovicianus. The sequence continues at coordinate 86,525 of VZTB01012119.1, read as the reverse complement.
GATTTACTCTTCAGCAGTTTGTTCACCCTCAGTTTTAGCCATCTGTAAAACAAGATTTGCAACAAGGTTGCAGTTTCATTAAGACTCTTGAGCACTTTGAGATCTTAATGAGAAGTGCAGAATATTCAAATTAGAAAATCTATGGGTTCTGTTCTCACTTATGTCCATATCCCACAGTAAGTGAATCCTGACTGATAAATGTGATATATGTGTTGGCTTTAGAGATGCCATTTCTCAAGTTTGTTCCTCTAAAAATAATTGATCCTGAGAAACCTGCTTCCATTTGGTCACGAGAACAGGAGCTTCACAGTGTTGGATGGTCAGGGTGAGAAATAGCAGATTGCAGGAGAAAGTGTGGGCACTGTTTGCCAGGTTTCCACATGTGTTAACTTGCAAGCCAGCTACCTGCACAAGGTGTATTCCTGAACACATGCAGGTGGCAAACTCATTGTAATCAATGGGTTGTCAGAACAAAATGAAAACAAGGCAATTTGACTTTTCTTTGCCAGGATTACTCTAATGTGAGTTAAGGACACACCTTCCCACGCTGCCTCCCTAAGAAGCTTGTTTCTGACATCAGGTTTTAGGGATCCTTAGTGCCTCTGCTTCTTGAACCCCAGAAACACTTTCTATCACTGGGGAAACCGTTAACTGTTGCCTGTCCCTGACCTTTGTCAGTCATTCCTTGAGGACTTAAAATAGTGCATTTACAGCCTAACAATACTGTTCTGACACCTTCTCAGGGCCTGGAGGTGTACATGAAGAACAAAGAGTTCCCTTCTCCATTTGTACTCGACGAAAACAAAGTGGAAATGCTGGAAAATTCTTGAAGAGGGAAGCCTTTCCCTCTCAAATCAGATCTATGTTTGTCAGATCCATTATAAGAATTGACAGTACTAAAATGTCAGCTATGAAGTGCATTATAAAAAAAATTGCTTTGCAGTGTCTGATTGATGCTAAATCCTCACAGCAGTTGCGATTACACACATGTGCGAGCTCCCCAGTTCTGTTTGGTAACTTTGAAGGCGGTGCCTTTTACCTCAGTCTGTTTTGTATACTTGGATGTGAATGTGGATTAACATTTTCTGGGTGCTAAACACATCCTGCATTTCTTATTTACTGTTGCATATGAATATGGAAAAGAGCCAATCAGGGCCTGATAAATCAGCTTTGCCTTTAAGAAGATTCAATTTCTTCAGTGCCTTGTTAGGTATCTTGTTTGTGTGGTTGTGGTTTTTTTTTGTTTTGTTTTGTTTCGTTTGTTTTTCTTTTTTTGTTTGGTTTTGTTTCTAAATTGTGCACAGCCGCAGTCAGTTTGAGGTCTCATCCTGAAAAGTATGGAAGGACTTTGGATACTGAGGTTTTCTGTCCAGCGGTCAGTTTTTTCCCTAATCACGTGATGATTAGAAGATCCAATTCAGCAATTGCATCCTCTAAACAGATCATACAGAGTCTTCTGTATGTAAGGATGTTGCTGTGCCAAAACATTGCTCGAGGCTTGGAGTCCAGAGTAGAACAGAGTAGATTTGTATCTGGGCTTGCTGGTGCCATGCCTAGACTGACTGCTCCTTACAGTTGTACTGACTTGAGATTTTATAAATTAAGAAAAAGAATATTTTCACAACCCTCTGCCATTCCTGACTATATCAGTTTTCCTTTCCATTGCCTATTTAATATATACCATATCCCTCAGATTAGGCTCTCTTGAGGTACCTGAAAGTAGTAAGAGAAACAAATCCTAGCGGTAGAATTTAATGCCTAATCAAAATGAAAAAAAAAATAAAAAATTACTCTCCACATCAACAGGGTACACAGTACAACACCAGCCTCTGCTTCTAGAGTTTTTCCCAGGTGATTTTCCAGCACTCTTTCACTTAGGAAATAATTCCATAGATGCCTTTCTTTTAGATATGTTACTAACCATGGTGTAAAGGTAAGAGCCAGCTAATGAAGGACTCTAATTGTCAGAACATATGTAGAATGTGAACTTAACCCTGGCCAAGGGGTCCCAGGGTAGCCCTGACCCTTGACCCACCAGTGATTCTGCCTGTTCAGTTTTTGGACACTGTCCCAGAAAGCTCATACCTGTCTGATGCAGAACCTGCACTGAGCATACCCGAGTCCTTTCAGCCTTGGTGAGGATGCATCAGCTGCACTCTCTGGTGGCTGGCCTTTGCATCACGAATGTCCCATACTTTTCCCCTAAACATGGTGATAGGGAAGGTAGCAAGAAAGATGTTTCATCTGAAATGTTACTTCATGCTTCAGCTCCTACTGAGGAATTGCTTATGCTATTTCATTAAGAATAATTAAGTTCCATGACTTTCTGCAATTTCTGATGTGAAGCTCTATTCAGAATAACAGAAAAGGGAATCAGGAAGTGTAAAAATGAGAGTAAATAGTTTGTAAGTATGCTCAAGTTTTCCAAAGAAAGCATCTAAATCTCAGTATCAGAGTTTTTGGTTGTAAAGTGTTTCTGCATGAACTTGAGTAATGATCCTTTCACACATGCAGACCAGCTAATGACAGTTCTGATTACCTCAGTTGGCGTGTACAGCCAGTAATTCACAGTTTTAGTATCAATGAAGCATTTGTCCTTGTCACCCAATTCTGCAGTCTTTTTGCAGTTTTTTTAATACACATTCCATTCCTGTCAGTCATGTTTTATATCTGACAACAAATTGTGTTGTATATTTGTGAATATTGCTCAACAATTCAAGCACACATTTCTTTTACACTGTGCTGTGCTATAAAGAAAGATTTCTTTTGCTTTTTCTTAAGTTCTTCTGAAAGCTTCTTTCAGAATCTTCAGTTTCCATGCACACAGAACAGAGCTGCTGACATGGTTTTCAAAGTTTCATGTTTTCAAGGAGAAGCTGAATTGGAATGCTGAATACCTTGTCTCTTGTGTTTATTTTCTATGACTCTTCACATTTTAAACTGGAACATAGAAACAATTCTGAGAGAACTTTAACAAAAAAAGAAATCTGTACTGTATGTAACAAAGGCTTTGTATGCATTATAAAATGAAAAAATACCTTTTTAAAAAAAGAAAAAGTACCTTTATTATAAAATGAAACAAAAGGAAGGCCTGTAGTACTCCAGAAAATTCTGGATATCTAAGCATTTCTAACAATAAAGATACTGTGATTTCTATGTGTTTGTCTGTGTTTCTTGTATGTGAGAAAAACACACTTGTGGTCTCTGTCTTTATGAATGTTGTCACCACAACTGCAGGATGGTGTCACTGGTGGTGCATCTGGAGGCTGCAGTGCCCACTCTTCAGATTACAGGGGCATATGGAACTGAGCAGAGGGTGATTCCTGAAGGGGGTTGACATTGTGGGATCTATTTTTTCATCAGAAAATAGAATATTGTGTTCTTGTCTGCAATGCTGTATATTTTTTCCAAGCTTTTCAGCTTAGTTTATTGAAGGGAGTTTCATTGCAGGTGGTGGTTGTCTTATTTCAAGTGGATTTGAGTAATATGGTTCTGAGTCAGTCTTGCAGCTGGTGTATAGGTAATGAGCACTCACGACAATGCAACTTTTACTTTGCTTTCCAATGAGAAGCACTTCTTAAACAGGGCTCTATTTATAGCACAATCAATAGGGAAAGGCAGTAATAATTCACAAATGGCAGACTGCCCTCATTTGGGGGTTTAGGGCTGAACCCAGCAAATGTCAGAAGCAAATCTTCCTTTCTTACCTCTTTCCCCTGCTTCTCTCTTGGCACCCATGTGAAGGCTGCTGGGGATTTAACTATGTTTTTAAGTTACATGAATCTGTGGTTTCCTGTGATAGGAGAATTAATACTAAAAATGAACACATGCTTTAGGCATCTTAAATTGTTCTTCTGCTAGTTTATATGCTGTTTGTATCTACCAGGATTTTTGATTTATTAGTTTTCTTAATCATTAAATGCTCAGAAAACACCAAGTTTCCAATTTTATCTTGAAATCTACTGTGAGGTGGATTCCAAACGTAAAGGCTCAAATGATGCATGCTAACCTGCCACTTAGGCACAGCTGGAGGTGAATTCAGTGCCAGCACTTAGTGCAGCAGTCTTAAAGCAACTGCTTCAATGCTGTCTTCTTCCCATTGGACAATGAACCTAATCTAAAAGTTATTACAAACCCGGTTCTGCTATGGCTCTGAATGTGTTCAGCACTAAATAATGCTCTTTCCTACTCCAAATGAGTATGTCGCTCTTTCTCCGCAGGGAAGATGCAAGGAACTCTTACTGCAGAGGGAGTGACACAGGGCAGGGGGGCTGTGGAGGAGCAGCTGAAGGAAGGAATTATGTGGGATGAGTGCTTCCTGCTGCATACCAAATTCAGTGCCAGTTCTTATGTAAGGGTTTATTTACACAACTGGTTAAGTTGCTTTTCACTCACTCACATACATCTTCTCACAGATTCCAATTGTCTGCTCGCAGACCCATGTTCCCGCATTGCTTGCTGGAAAATTTGCGTGTCTCGGTTTTTCGATGGGTGGTGATAGTGCTATCCGACAGCACTTCGCTGTCTTCTCGGAGGCAGCAGCGCTTCAGGGTTTTCCCTGGCCGTGCTCACTCTCCGGCTGGGCGGGAGGAGCCGCAGCGTCCGTGCCTCCTCCACGTGTCGGGGCACGGTGCTCCGTGCCGGGCTGTGCCTCACCGCAGCGGCCATGGGGACCTGCAGACCAATTACTGAGTAGATTTTTCTTATGACCTCCCACATGCACGTCTTCGTTTGTAGTTCTTTTACGCCAGCGGTCTCTGGGTGTACTCTCTCGACACCAAAGAACAGCGAGGATTCCCAGCCTCTCCTTTGCCTCACTGCCCAACCCTGCAGCTGCTGTCCTCGCTAGGCAGGGCGCGGTTCGAGGTGCGCTGGGACAGCTAGAACCAAGAGCAAAATCAACGCAGGCCGGTGCACGCCCGGCCTGAAGCCGGAACCCGTGAAGTAGGTGAGGGGCTCGGGCCGGGCCCACGTAGAGGGCTGCAGCCTCGGGGCGCCTCGGCGAGTGGGCAGCACCGGTTGAGACCTCCGCCTGCACGCCTGCGGAGAGGGCCCGTCCCGAAGGCTTCCGCAGGGCCGGTGCCTGCCCGGCCAGGCGCGCTGGGCTCCGCCTCGCTCCGGTGCCACCGAGTGCGGACGCGCCGGCGCCAGAGCGGCACCGGAAGCGGCTGCCGGAAGCGGCCGCTCCGTCCCGCGGGGCGATGGCGGCAGGCGGCCCCTGAGGCGCCGCCATGTACTCGGGTGCTGCCGCCGCCGCAGGACCCCCGCGCCGAGACTTTATCTCCGTCAGTCTCGGCCCGGAGGAGCCGGTCGGGGTCACTGGCTACAACAACAGCAAGGCCTGGCGGCGACGCTCCTGCTGGCGGGTGAGGGACAGGCGGGAAGCTGTGCGGTACCGGGGGTATCCCCGGGCTGGGTGCGGGGCGCACCTGGCGATGGAGCAGGGCTGTTGGGCGGCCAGGAGTGTGCTGGGCTTAGGTGCAGTTGGAGTGTCATGGGAGATCTGGCGTGGTCCCCCAGTTCCGAGTCGGGCAGAGGCCACGGCCCTGGGCGTTGGGGCAGCCTCACGCTGGGCTCTGCTCTGGGAGTGCTCGCGGGGCTGCTCTCCGCGGGGCACGGGTGTGTAAGCGTGGGCTGCCTGAGGTATCTCTACGTCATGGCGTAATTTTCACTAAGAAAGCTGGGACGGGGACATACGGTAAAATCCTGCCCTCTGCTAGTGGACATTTGAGGGGCAACGCTGCGCTGTCTGGACAATTTACGAGAGAAGTGAAATTTGGTCTCTGTGCCTTTGTGTTAAGGCTTAAGGGGAGAGTCCTGTCTTCTGCGCTAGGAGAGTAAAGGGAACAGTTCTGCTTTCAGTGGAAAAGCTGAGTGTGAGGACAGGGGTCTTCTGGCAGAGCTTTGGGAAGTGACCTTGTCTGCTTGTGGGTATAATGGGCAGGCAGCTTCATGTGGGATGGGAGTCTTGGACTAGAGAGTCTTGCATGGGAAAGACTGTGTCAGAGGGACAAGATAACCCTTGTTATGAGTAGGAGATGATGTATAGTTACCTATAGAGGCTTTACAGGTCATCAGATGACATGTATGAAGAGCTTGTTTAGGCACACAGTCCCACAATTCTCTTTTTATTACCAGCTAGAGAGATATGGGCCTGAGTCATCAATGTTCATTTTATCCTTATTCTTTGTGAGCAACAAAACAGTAAGATGGTGGTGAATGCCATCGTATGTTCTTGTGCCTTGCTTCTACCCCTTTCAAGATACCACAATTAAAGCTTCTTTTCCCATCCTACACTGATGAATCACAGGGCTGCCTGCTGGATTTCAAGCGTCTTTCTGCAATGGGGAGATGGTCATACAGTTTGCCAAGCAGGTAGAACTGAAGATGACAGTGGGACCAGCATCTTGCAGTGTGCACAGAGAAGGGTGTACAGTATTCCTGTACAGTCAGCAGTGCACTTGGAAGGCAGGAAACTGTTGTGGGACTCACAGTGTGAGCACATTGACAGTTCTGCACTGAGACATTCCTGGCCTCTGGCTGTTGCTAAGAGAATGAGGACTGTGGGAAGTACTGTGTAGTTTGTGGGAAAGGTTGTTCCCAAGTGTAGCATTGGCAATGAAGTTTTCTCTCTGTATACCCAAACCAGAATGAGTGCATTTCAGAAGGACTGTTGGAAAAGTAACAGTGACAATTTAGCCCTTAATGATTAACTCCAGCTTCTCTCTCTGTAAATGGAGGCTAATGTACATTGGCCTCTTTCAGGTTAATGTAATTTGCTGTCAATTTTGCTTATAATCTAGTGTTAACAATACATTTTTGCTCAAGACTAAACTTGAAAAGATTGTGGGTTTGTCTTGTTTGTTACTGTGGTGTTTTACTTCATTTTCACATTGCTGCAGGTTGGTGGTGCTTTTTTCTGTGCAGAACTTGTTCTGTGTGACAGTTCCCATGTTTTTCAGAGCCAGGATATCTGACTTCTCTTTTACAGATTGGCAGAATATTCTGAGTTGAAAGGGACCTCTTAAGCAAACGGCCCATATGGTAATTGAACCCACGACCTGTACAGTGATTGGTGCTTGGCTTATTTTGAGCCTTTCTTCTTTGCTGCAGTAACTTTTTTAGTTTTCCTATCATTTTCTACTGTTTCTAATTTTGCATGTGCACTCTGCAGTCCCTCCCCAGCCATGAGGAAAGAGGCTTTTGGCTGATTTCCCAGTTTATAGCTGGGCAGGTGCTCAGGTCAGCCTGGAGGTTGTGATCAAAGTCAGCTGTAGTTGAAGCGTTCTGGGAGTCTTGGCATTTGGTAGATTCTGAGGTTCTTGCAGCAAGAGGCTCATGTGGTTTTGTGAGCTTCTTGTGCCTTGCCGTAGCTGGTTGGATTTCTGTTTTCTCTGTCATCAAAGGAAATAAACAATGGATATATGCATTTGGAAGCAGGAAATAACACAATTAAACCTACTCAATTTTGTGGGTTTTAATGAACCAGTAAGAGTTTATTTTTAACCAAGTAGGTTATAAATGTCATGCTAAATATTCTTTCTTACTCTTCTGTTCTCTCCCAAAGAAATGGAAGCAGCTGTCCCGACTCCAGCGGAGTGTCATTCTCTTCCTGTTTGCATTCTTGGCAGTGTGTGGAGTAATTTCGTACACAAGCATGGGGGAAACATGGAAAAGTATGTGTTCTGTACAGCTTGGAATTGCCAGAATGAGATATTAGAATTAGGAGATTGTTGTAGGTTTTAGTTTCCATTGGTAATGACTAGGTGTATTCATTAAAGTGCAGTTCTGAGATTATTTTCTGTGATGTTTGAATGACGTAATGCCTAATCAAAAATATTTTTTCTATGCCTTTTCTTTCTTTACCTTGACTTGAGAAACTTTTTTTTTTTTAGTTGATATCCTAGTTTTAGCCAGGATACTTAATTTGTTGAAGTAGCTGGGAGGGGCTGTGGCTAAGGCCTGGATGTTATTCTGTAGCACCTTTGTCATTGCTGGGCATGGGAGTGGGCAGAAAGGGACTCCCTGTGCTGGGGGTAAGAGGTTCCTTCTGATAGAGAAAACATGGCAGGGACAGCTGTCCCTATTCGTGCCTTTGTGGAAATAGTTTCTTTTTCCTATTACCTGTTGTTATTAATACTGTTGGCTTTACTGCTTTCTTATTTCATTGCTGTTTCCAGTGAATTGCTCTTATTCAACCTGTCATCTTTGCCTTCTGTCCCTCCAGTTTTCAACTCATCCACCCCAGAGGGAAGGGGAAGGGTGAGGAGAAAACAGACAAGGGAAAGAGAGTGGCCGTGTGGTTTTTGTGGTTTTAGGGAGTACTGAATTGGGGAGTACCATTCCTAAACTATGACAGTTGATTAAGATTTGAAAGCTTTGAGTGTGTTTTTTTATTATGTTTGTATGTAGATATGGGTAGCTCAAACCTAATCACTAGAATAAGGTAATCCTCTCTTGGGTTTGACTGCCTGTCAGTTTAGAAATTCCAAGCATTTGTGTAATACCAATGCACATTTACCTCTGATATTATCTTATTAATTGTATTGAAAAATTGAAACAGTTGCAGTTTAAAAAATCCCCATGTGCCTTTTAGCAGCTCTTTTTATATTAGGGAGAGGATTAACACCAAAATATGCTTTATATCTAACAATTAGTGTGTATTTATCAATGTTTTGTGAATGCAAACAGATTTTTGGAAGTGCATCTACTACTTGAATGCAGAAAACTGTTATAAATATCTAACTGCAGCCTTAACTGTTGATTCCTTGTGCTGAGTAGTTTTGTGTGTCTAGGTATAACAAACAAATCATTGGATGACCACAGAACAGAACAAGAAATTCCTAGCTTGAAGCTGGCAAATCCAGCTGTTTTACCAGCACCCCAGAAAGCAGATGCCAACCACGGAGACTACCCTGAGCTTTCACTGCAGGTAATGTGAGAAGAAATTAATCTTCTAATGCCACAAAAAGTTTGTGAAGGCAAACAGTGCTTGGTTCCAACAGTTGTTGTGGAGAAAGAAGTTAGAACTTGCAATAAAAGTATGCTTTTGGTGGAATGATGTCCTCTCAGGAAGGATTTTGGTCTAGTATTTCTTGGCTTTATCTTTTTTTATTTACATGTTCTGTATGCTGTTTTTTGCTCACTACTCTGCCCAGGATTTCCAGGACTTCATGCCACAGTGACCTCCTCCTTGAGGCTTCAGCTGTGCTGTGTGCATCAGTCTCCACTCTTGTGAGGAGCCTGGAGTCATGGTTTATCTGGGAGCATGAGAAATAGCATCAGAGAGAGCAGATGATAGAAGGTTTTGAAGGATTATGTTTGTGGTAAATGCAGTAGGAAAGGAACATCAACTGACTGTGTGAATTAGTGGAGCAAAGGAATACTGGTTACTGTGTTGTCATGGACTTATCACATTAATTCAGGGGTTTTCAGTTAATACAAAATTTTGTATGAAATCTTTTCTACATCATGCAAAAATGTACATGTATTCCTCTAGAATAATTCTTGGTATTTACACTGACATTGTGGAAACTTTCTTTTTCATTCTTTTTGCTAATTCTCTTAAATTTACTCTGCCTAGTTAAATGGATTCAAATATTTTTATAATCTTTTGTCACTTCCTTGTGTTAATTGAATACCTGGTAGCAGTGTAAACTTAAGAACTGGATGATTTTACCAGAAGTTTAAAGAAAACAAAACCTCAAACTCTTTAGCATACCTTCCATTCAGGTCAGAATTTGCCTGCTGCAAAACAAAGTAAGATTTATCTGAATTTATATTTAATACTGGAATGATGTTGATTTAAGGTTTGGAATTTTACCATCTCCACAACTTACCAAGCAATTTTTTTTTTCCTTTATATTCTCAGAAGCCACCAAGACCACCTCATGTTCGTCGGGGTCCTTTTAATCTTCAGATCAAGGCACCACGGAGAGACACGAGGCTGAAGAACCGACATGATACCGTGAGGGCTGTAGAAGAGCTGGTCGAAGCGGATAAAGTAGAGAAAACAGAGAAATCCATTATCAGGTAGAAATGTTTCAGGAAGGTACAGTGCTTCCTCCTTGCCCCCGCCAAAGATCCCTTGAGTGTTGGAGTGAAAATTTTAAAGGGCTTTTGTTGCATATGTCTGAGGTTGTTTCTTTCTTTGCATGGGTTTGTTCTCTGGCCTAACCTGATAGCTGCTAATACTATTAGGCTGATAGATTTAATTTTGATGAATATACAGTTTCTCTGATTTTAGTGTTTGCATCACACAGCTGCAAAGGATTTGAAGCCCCACGAGGCTGGCTGTATTTCTAATGCGCTTAGACTCTCTTAATGTTCAGAAGGAGTTTTGGTGTCCAGAGTTTCCTGTTCTTTGTTGTAATAAATGTTAATGTAACAGTATCAATACCATAGTGCTGCTTCAAGTGTTTTTTTCCTGGGGAAGGTTTGGAAAGTGATGGCAGTGTCAGTGCTGCTTGTGGGTTGGGGCCACTAAACACAGTGGGCTCAGGCCGACCAGGCAGAAACAATGGATGTGTACATAGTTGTATGCATGTAACACCATATGCTTACTTCTTTCTTACAAGACACCTCACCCCTTGTACAGATCTAGTAGTATCTTTAACAGAAATTCTGTGCTTCTATGGTAATGGAAGTGTTTTGATTTGGGAATAAGTGAAGGAAAGTAATGTGGATATAGAAAAGACTACTGAAAGTTCGGCAGAGGTTCTTCAGACTTGGAACACAAGGCTTGAGGGTTTTATGTGTTCTCTTTAGCACTGGTTCAGATGAGCTGATCTTAGCATCAGAACTGTGCCCAGCTCAGCATTTTGGCTGCTGGAATTGTCTGAAAATGTTTTATTGTTTTGCTTTTGCTTGTTCTGTAACTCACAAAGTTAAAACAGGTGGTAACAAGAGAACAAGAGCAATGAAAACATAGTGAAGACTAGTTACAAATTTAAAGAATGAAACTAAGAAATTAAATATGGCATTTATCTAAGTCAGAAGATATGCTAACTGTAAACAATACAGACTTTAAAGGTCCTGTAATCCTGGTTCCCTTAGGAAGCATATAATGGTCTCAAAGGCAACATACCTATATATTAAATGGTATGGTCAAGATTGTTTGATCTTGATATGAACTTGGCTTGACTTGAAGTCCGTTCTGAAAGACTTCTCTTTCAGGAGATTCTTCATAAAAACCTGTAAAAATGGATTTATGCATCTATGGTGGTGGTGGAGAAGGCTTGTGATCCCTTGGTAGCAAAGTTAGTACTTAAAGTACTCATCCTCTGTGCTTAATCATGAGTTTTGGTGATCATAATTTATGTGGTATATCTTGACAAATTCCATTGCCGAGATACTTAATGAAATTCCAAGAGCTTGTAACACACATTTCTTAACGAAGTAAAATTTTTTTGCAAAGAAAATTTCTTTGAACAGAAAACTTAACCTAGTGGACAACATAGTTATTTTGATCCTTGATACAAAATCTAACTTCTGCTTTATCAAATATTGCGTGATAAAGGAAATGCAGAAAAAATTCATTTGCATGTTTTTCTGTGACCAAAATAACTCTTAATTACAGTCTCTTGTATTTGCAGCTGGAGAGGAGCAGTGATAGAACCTGACCAAAACACTGAACCTCCATCCAGTAAAACAATGGAACCAGAAAAGCCTTCATCTGTGGAAGCTGAAGACCAGAAAGAACCAGGTAAATCGGACAGCTAATGATACTTTTTTTGTTTGCTTTTATGGTTTAAGTTGTGCGATTTCTCCCCATACATATTAATTTACTTAGATTTAAAAAAAACCCAAAAAGTGCAGGAGAGATTGCTTACCTAGAATATCCTAGTTTTTTGATGTTCTTATTTCACTATGCCAGCCTTCATGCTTGTCAGCCTTCAGAATTTGAAAATAAATTTTAGAGACAAATCTTTGAAATATAGCCTCCGGGAGGAGGCAGGACAGGATAACCTAAAGAAGGAGAGCATGAAAGAGACAGCTTCCTTTTCAGCTGTGCCTTTTGTTCAGCCTTTCCTTTTGTTCTGCAAATACAGGGAAAGTGACTTCCTCCCTGAACTAAATGGAACTGTTTTTAAGGCTCACCAGAAAGCTGCAGAAATTGTTTTTGAAGTTGCTGCACTTGTGGAACAAAGAACCTGTCGTTCCTTTTTCTGGGTTCGGAAAAGAAGCCAGGAAGTTCTGGTGTGATGAACATGGCATATTTCAGTGTGATGTACTTGCACTTTTGCAAGCTTAATATTTATGGAGCTAGTTATGCTACTTGGTGTTTCCCACTCTAGAAGTCTTCGTTCATAATTTTTCAAAATTTCAGCTAACGGCTTGAAATTTTTCGTGTTCAGTGTGTGATAGAAGCTCCAGTTCATGGCATATTGTAAGCAGAAAATCAGTACAACTATGGAAAAGGACATGGTTTTGCCAAGATGGAAAATGTAAATTTTATTTTTATTTTGGTATTAAATAGGAAGATCAATAGAAATAATTTTATAGAATTGATTTTAAATTTAACAGAAAGCAGTTAGTAAGAGTAGGAAGATGAAGAAAAAATGTTGTGTTGAATTAGCTGAGGATTTTATTGTTAAGCATATGTATTCAGCGCCTGGATTAGCATGGATCTTAATCTGATATTTCCCGACTTTCATCTGTTTGAGCTTTAGTGATACTCATCTACAACTGTGCATGTGATTATTTTAATGTTTTATTTGCAGAAGTGACAGTTTTGTTGCCAGGGAGAAGCCTCTATTTCCACTTGACTGAATTGCTGACTGGAACACTAACTGGTTATTCTGCAGAGGAAAGACTGTTCTGAAAAGAATAATATGAGAATGGTTTTTCCATTGCACTGATCGGTTTGTTTGGAAGGAATTTTATTTTTGGTGGCATGCAGTAAGGGGATGTGTAGTAGAGTTCCAGCAGTGCCCTGCAGAAGGCCTGAGCAGGGTGCTGTTTCTCCTTTGCAGTGCCCATCAATGAGCGCCAGCTGGCTGTGATTGAAGCCTTCCGCCATGCCTGGAAAGGCTACAAGAATTTTGCCTGGGGCCATGATGAGCTGAAGCCTTTGTCCAAGTCCTACAGCGAGTGGTTTGGACTTGGGCTTACCTTAATTGATGCTTTGGATACCCTGTGGATTTTAGGCTTAAAAGAAGGTAATTTTTTTCCTCTTCCATTTTTTTCCCTCTAAAATAATGCCTTAATTTCTCTTCAGGCAGTGTCTCTTCTGAGTTCTTTGAGGGGAATATTTGTTACACGTGGTCTATAAATTCAGCTTTCCTGTGTGGGTAAATACATACGTACATATATATGTATACACAATTTATATATCTGGTAGAATTTAAGGGATGTCTTGATAAACTTCCTGGTCTTTGTTTCTGTACTAAAGCCTCTGTGCCATTGTACAGCCACTGGATGCTTTCTGCCCATCACTCTTGGGTAGTTTGCCTGTAAGTTCCTCGCTTGTGTTTCACCACACCTAATACCAATATTTCATATATGGATTTAAGAAAGCTGTTTCTGTAAGGAATCCATGGGTCGAGAAAGGGAGTGCTCAGTACCTTTTTCCTGAATTGCTTTGCTTTCTTTATTTTTGAGAGTTATTCTGGGAATGACCATGTTAGAAAACTGTCAGATTTTAAAAACTAAGCAAAAAAAATTTGCAATTCTGTTGCAAAAAACTTAAATGCTTAATTAGTGTTTAAGACCCTTTATTTTGTTGTTGGTTGTTTGGGTTGGTTGGGATTTTTTTTTTTTGGTGATGCAGAGGGTTTTCCTAATGGTGTTTAAAAATTTCTGGTACTGTATCTATTTAACCATGGTAGATAGCTACCTTCCTAAACTTTCATTAATCTTGCAGCTTTTTCTGTCAAGACAGGGAGAACAGAGCTGCCAGTTATACCAGAGGGTATAATAAATACTCAAAGTATTTCATGGTTCTTTCTTTTCTACCTTTGAAGTTTGTGTAAAATAGTATGTCATGTGTGTGCAACTCTAGGCCTGAGCAGTCTTTCTTGAAGTTTAATCAAGTTGTCAATGTGCTGCTCTTTTTTTTCCCTAAAAATTAATTGTGAACTGAGTAGAGATTTTAAAATAAATTATTAGTATTAGAGATGTGTTGAAAATGGGTTCTTGGCGAGGACTTCTTTCTATTTTATATCAGTTCTGCTGACTGCCTTAGAGAGCCCCTGGGGTTTTTTCTGAATAACAAGTGCTATGTAAATGCAAGTTCTGTATGAGGCTGCTAGTCTTTCTTATCAGCTGGTGAATGCAAAAGCTTCTGCGGCATAGAAGTCTGCCTTTGCTATTGTGCTGCTGACAATACTAACTGGAGATTTTTAGTAATTCTTTTCAATCTGCCCAATATCCTGTATTTGCCCAGCATAGGCTTCCATGTGCTTCAGAGCTTACCTCCTAAGGAATGTCTTCCATTTCTGGGAAACTGGTTGTTCTTCTGCTTCTCACGAGCAGGAGTCTGCAGAAGCTGAGATCAGTGAAATAGCTCAGTCTCCGATTGTGAGGACTAAGCTGACTCACATGTACCATGGAGAGAGACCCTGTGCCAAAGCAGTCATTGAGTGATGCTGGTGCTGAGCTGGTTGATGAACCTAATATGGCTTTTCTTTTAACATTTCTTTTGAATTAGTAGTGTGATAAACAACCACTTCTGTTTCTAGAGTAAAGAATTGCAGGAAGCAGGCTCCTGAGGACGTTGGTAGGCTAAAGCTGTTAACTGAAAACGTTACCTGTTATCTTGGTAAATAACAGCTTTGGTTGAAAAAGATTTAATTAAAACTAGAAGGCTTTGTGGAAGTGTAAATAATTACCTGACAAGTCAAATTGATGGATTTGAAAGATTTTAGTTTCTGGACTATTTTAATAAAAAAATCCTCTATTTCTTCTTTTCTTAAACTATTGAAGACTTTCTATTTTGGTGGATATTTTTGTCTGTATGCGTCTGTGGTGTGTGCTGAATAAGAATTAAGCCAATGGTAATGAAACTTCTGCCAGCATATGCTCTTTGTTTTAATTTTCCACCTAAAATTATCATCTCTGTAGACAAATACAAGTAGCTGTCATGGATATATGGAGTACTCATGTCTTTTGTTGTTGGAACATGCCAGAAGTTCATAACTGAACTACCTTTTATGCTTTGCAGAGTTTGAAGAAGCAAGAAAATGGGTAGCAAATGATTTAGTATTTGATAAAAATGTGGATGTGAACCTATTTGAGAGCACTATACGTATCCTGGGTGGCTTGCTGAGCACCTACCACCTCTCTGGAGATAGCCTTTTCCTGGAAAAAGCTGTGAGTGACGGGCCTTACAAATGAAACTGGGTTATGTATTCCATGTTGGACAAAGTTGAGGAAAGATTCCTCAGAAGTTAAATGTTGCTGGTTTTTAACAGTTAGATATTTAAAGTGGTGGGAAAGGCATTTACCATTAAGCTTTGAAGCCTGCACCTTTGCTCTCTGTACAACCTCAAAGCCTTGCTGTGTTTGTCACCTCTTCTTGTATGTGTGCTCTTCTGCTGACGAATGACTGAACATCATGAAGTTCATGAAACAAAAGTGGAAATAAATGATTGGCAAAGGGTAATAGTTGTCTTTTGTTGCCCTTTCTGTGTGTCTTAGCATCAGCTACCCCATCAGATTAGCTAGATCAACCAGTGACTGCATGATAGGGATTGCAGCCTCAGATGAGTCCTGCAGTGCTAAGGACAAGATGGAAAATCTGCTCATTCCTATGAATATGTTAATGACTTTAAATTTCTTTAGTTGCTTGCATCATCTAAAACTAAGTTGCTGTTCTATCCTTTTCTGTATGCTTTGTGAAGAAAATCTAATGGGATGTGCATGTGTATATATGTATTTTTGGTTTGTTTGTTGTTTTGTTCTGTGCTCCTCGGTTTTCTTTAGAAAGACATTGGAAACAGGCTTATGCCAGCATTCAAGACCCCCTCCAAGATTCCGTATTCTGATGTCAACATTGGTCGGGGCACTGCACACCCCCCTCGCTGGACATCTGACAGCACTGTGGCAGAGGTGACCAGCATTCAGTTGGAGTTCAGGGAGCTCTCTCGTCTGACTGGAGATGAGAAATTCCAGGTATGGAAGAATCAGTTGATGTCTCTCTCTTTTTCCATTTCTCTGCAGCTCTACCACTGCCTCTCCATCACCACTCACTGTCTCAGGAGTCTATAAATTATGATAAATAAGTTGTGAAACTCTACACAAGGGAAGAAAATGAAACAAAATATTCCATTATTTTATTGAATACCGAAAGTAGTAGTGGAGATGTGTAATTATTTTTCTTCCTCAGAAACAGTTTTTAACTAAAAAAATAAAAATTTCTGAGTGTGTTTTCTTGATACTGTTTTCTATATGCAGAGAACAAAACTGAAATGTTACCATCCAAGGAACTAAAATGTCACTCACTAGGTGAGAGTCTAAGAGCAGGTCAACATATAAGGAAACATTAGTTAAAATAAAAAGAATTGTAGAGAAAATAGTATTTTCCACTTTTCTTTTTGTTTGCTGATGCTATTACTTTGAACTATATGCACAGCTCATTGATGAAGAATGCAGTAATTTAAAGAACCTTAGCTATTGATAAATAGATTCATGTAGTTGTTATTTTTGCTGGACTTCTACTTTGCAAGTGTGAATAAATCCTGGGTGCTGTAGTATTGGCTTTTGAGTGGGCTTGCCTTCAGGGAAAGCAAGCAGTTATAATTGCTTCAGAGTACTTGAACATATCCAGAACACGACATTTTGAGAGTCCAAAAGTGTGAAATCTTGAATTTAATATCTTGCTCTAGCCGAACTTGATGTCCCTTATACTAATTTGGGGAAGCAAAGTTACAGATTTGTTACTGGACTATAGCGACTAGACACAGTTCTGTACCTCATTTATACCTCATTTATTCTTTTGAATTAGTAATGTGATTAAACAACCTATAATTTATATTTGCCATTTTCTCGTAGAAAGCTGTAGATGAGGTGATGAAGCATGTTCACACCCTCTCAGGGAAAAATGATGGCCTCGTGCCTATGTTCATAAACACCAACAGTGGGCAGTTCACCCACCTGGGGGTCTACACTCTGGGAGCCAGAGCTGACAGCTACTATGAGTATCTGCTCAAGCAGTGGATTCAGGGTGGAAAGAAAGAACATGAGTAAGTTCTTTACACTTATCATATTGGTGTGATAATGGAGGTGAGCTGTAAAACTCGGTTGTAGTTTGCTGCTTAAAGAAAAATAATGCATGTGCCCAAGAGTCAGCTGAAATTATTACTGTTTTTAAAAGCAAGCCAAGCAGAGAGACCTGTGGTAAGTTGGTGAAAGAATATGAGTCTTAAAACTCCCTCTCCACAAAAACATTTTCTTCCTCAGGTCATCAAATGTGAGGAGTGTCACAGACAGGAGATGAGAATTAAGTGTTTTCAACAGGTATTGAGCATAATTAGATACTTCTGAAATATTGTGGACATTTCAACAGTGATGTCTGTGTTTGCTCTGGGTTTGTTAGTGAAATGTGAAAGGAGACAAAAGTTTGATGTTTGTATTATCTTCTCTTTAATTCCAAAATGCTAGACTGGCTGGGATCATCCTGTCTCACCCCTGTCATGGGCAGGAACATATTCCATTATTCCAGGTTGCTCCAAGCCCTATCCAACCTGGCCTTGAACACTTCCAGGGATCTAGGGGCAGCCACAGCTTCCCTGGGTACCCTGTGCCAGGGCCTCCCTACCATCATAGGGAAGAATTTCTTCCTAATATCCTGTAAAAATCTACTTACTTTCAGTTTAAAGACCCTTGTTCTATCACTACATGCCCTTATAAAAAGTCCCTCTTTGAGTCTTGTATGTTTCTTTTATCTGTACTGCATTAGTGGAACAGTGTTTGCAAAGAGAAGAGGAGTTAAAGATGTTGGAAAAGAAGCTTTCCTTCGAGACAAATCTGTGTATAAGCTAATTATGTTAGACTCTTAGACTCCTTGTTAATTTCAAGGAATTTAATGCAAGACAGAGCATATATATGCCTCTGAGGCATTTCTCTGTGTCAGTGCAGATGTCTTTCTGCAAAACAAAGCTTTCACTGCTCTTTCCAAAGCTTACCTTACTGTAAATGGAGAACCAGTGTCTTTGGGACCACAATGGCTTTTTGTGAGCCTCTCAATCAATAGCTTGTTTTCCATATTGAAAGTATGTGAAAAAAGGAAAAATGAAACTGTGAAACAATGTTTCACAATGAGAAAGGTAAATTGGAAAGATTGCTCAAACTTTTTGAATCTCTGTCATTGGATGGGGGCACTAAAAAATTGCTTGGATAACCACTCAGACAACCTGATGTAATTGAATCTGTTTCAGCAGAGGTTGAAGTAGAGACCTCCTACTCATCCTTCCTAGCCTAGATTTTCTGTGATTTCAGTAACTCTGCTCCCAGGGATTTTTGAAATAAAATCTGGTTATTGCCTAGAAACAGTTGCAGATGTTTTCTTTAATATTTGAATATGTACTAAAGTCTTATTTACTTTTCATATAAACCCAGTAGTGCTACATGGTAGTGACAACCAATTAATGCCATGTTGATGGTTACTGAGAGGATTTTTAAAGTTTTCACGTTTAGTTAAATATTACTCTTTAGACTTTAGTAATAGTTGCTTAAAAGATTGTGCAGAACATCACCTGTGATCAAATATGTTCTGACTGTGTGCATGTGAGCCAACTGGGAATGATTTTTTCCACAGGCTGTTGGAAGACTATATGAGAGCCATAGAAGGAGTGAAAAAGCATCTTCTTCAGAGATCAGAACCCAAGAAGCTTACTTTTGTAGGAGAACTTGCTCATGGCCATTTCAGTGCCAAGATGGTAAGAAATACAACTGCAAAAGAAAACATAAAAACTATTACAAAGTTTAAATAAAACTCAACACAGAGACAAATGCAAAAAACAAACAAACAAAAAACCCAAACCAAACCCCAAACAACGACAACAACAAAACCTGAAACAAAAAAACCCCAAACAACCCCAAAAAACCCCCCAAAAAACCCACCCACCAAAATGACAAACACCCCCCCAAACCAAAACCAAAGAAAAAACCAAAAAAACCCACCAAAACAAAACGCAAACAAAAAATACCCCGAAACCCAAGACAATATATACATACATATCTGTGCAATGTGACAGCAGTAATGGGTAACTAGATACTCATTGTAGATACTAACCACATGTGCAAACTGGGATTTCTCTATGAGTTATTCTAGTAAGCTCATTTTGTTCCTTCAAGACTGTACATTTTGGTTCTGGAATTAAATTTTCTTTCTCTGTTTTTTTTTTTTTTCTCTTTTGGTCATAAAATTCCGGTGTCTGAAATTGCTGAGATAATACCAATTTTACATATTATTAATTTTCCATAATTCAAAAATATATGTAGGCACTTGTACACCTGTGTTTTCAGATTTGTCTTCAAAAGATGCCATCTACTACTGTATTATGGCGTTAAAAAAGAAATTGATAATTTTGGAGGTTTCTCTCCATTCATGACATCTTTATTTTCCTATGTGGAAGATGTTTGAGTAAAACAATATGCTGTTTGCTGTAGGGAAAATTGATTGTTCTTAACTCTCTGCTCCTAATTTGTGGATTTTAAGGTCTTTCAGTTAAAAATCTCATGCAATGCAGGTATTGTATGTGTGCGTGGATTGTCTGAAAGTCATGTATTATTAAAGTATGTACAGCCTTTCCTGATGTAGTATTTTTAAGATACTCAGTTCTAGTTTTCAGCATGTGCTTCTTGGACCTGAGTTTCCCAAAAGCTATCCAAAATACCTGCTGTGAGTAAGACCAGAGTCAGGGTTTTGGGTTGAGGAGACTGCCCCGTCCCAAGAGGGCAGAGTTGAATTGAGACAGATAGATTTGGCTTAGGTGTCTGTACATGTCAGAAAACTTCCTTCTGTTTCAGGGAGTCAGAATTTGGTTTTATTGGGTGAAAGGCTGGACAGGTCTCTTTCCTTCGCCAGCTGGAAAACTGGGGGATGTTTGGCTCCTTTGTCTGCACTGACTTTTACAACCCTCAACTTTCCTTAAGGACTGCACAAACCTTTTAAAGGACCATACACGGGTATCAGAGTGATTTCACATTTTTGGGTGATGAGGCCTGAGCTTTGATTCTGAATGTTGAGAATCATTTGAGATCCCATATGAGACATTAATCTGCAGTGCTTAGTTTCTTATATCAGTTGTAGATTACCCACAGAATGAGGACCACCAAGCCTTTAGGTGGTTCTGTTGATGCTCTGCATGAGCTGATGTGAAATGTATGCTTCTGGTAAACCAAAAGACACTCTCCTTCCCCTCAACATGACTTGAGACCCTTTTTTCAGAAACTTGTCATAAAAACACATTCTTGTACATTTTTGAAATGAACTATTTCTGTAAGAATGCTGCCTGCATCATGTTACACTACATCAGATTGGTAAAAAGTAATCCTCGAGTTATTTGTACCAGAAATGTGTTTTGAAGAAGAGAAAGAATAAAAAAAAATTAAAAAGACAAAGGTACACTCACGGCCCTCCGATCTCCCCTTGCCGATGTGTAACTTCTCAGTAAGAGTTTTCTTGTCTTGCAGGATCACCTGGTTTGCTTCTTGCCTGGTACTTTAGCATTGGGAGCTCACAATGGACTGGATGCTGATCATATGAAATTGGCTGAAACTCTTATAGAAACCTGCTACCAGATGTATGCTCAAGTAGAGACAGGCCTGAGCCCAGAGATCGTACACTTCAACCTCCATGCACAGAAGGGCCACAAGGATGTGGAAATCAAGGTGAGCAGGTAGCTGGGCTGAACTCCAATTCCGTGATTTCTCTGTAGCGACATTGTGGTATTGAACTCCTGGCCAGATATTAGGGATTGGAGTTTGTTGTGAAGCAGTTAATTCTTTTGCTACCTTGCCTTCTAGCTGTACTCTAGGCTTTGGTTTTAGTTACCCCAGCAGTATATTTAGAAGCTGGCTTATGCATAGCAAACTCTTAGGAGCAGATGGAGATGTGAATAATTACTTTTCACCCTGTATGTATTTCTTGAGGAAGTTCTCTGTCTGAAATACTCTTACCATTTTTCCACTTGCAGCCTGCAGACAGGCACAATTTATTGCGACCAGAAACTGTGGAAAGCCTTTTTTATATGTACAGATTCACTGGTGATAAGAAATATCAAGACTGGGGCTGGGAAATCTTGCAGAATTTCAACAGATACACCCGGGTAAGGCCAATTTATAATGACCTTGTTCTGTCAGGACTGTATTTGCTCGCTTTCTATAACACCAATTTTGAAAACATACTATCAAGATTCATCAGATAACTGTGGGGAAATTTGTAACTATATACAGGAAAATTTTTTTTTTTTTTTTTACAGATGGAGATACCCTGCTTAGTCCATATAGTGAAAGAACTTGTATTACATTGATGAAAAAGTGAAATGCAGTTGTGTAAACAGGACTACCAAAGTGTTAGAAACTGTAGTTTTTAGACTTTGAAAGCTGAGGACGTGGCTGGATTAAAAGAGCTCTTCAACTGAAGTTGCCAAAGAAAAAAAATTGGCATAAAATGGCATTAATGGCTTAATAGAAGGTTTTTCTGTTCATTCTGACTACAGTGCCCATGGAGATGTCACTGATATGCTGTGAAAGTGTGGCACCAAATATCAATGGTCTTTTCTTTAGAGAAATGGATACAAGGCTTGGGCCAGCTCTAATGTAGAAATTGCTGGTCCCTTTCTGTATATTTGTCCAGAAATTTCAAAGAGATGTACTTTGTGATCTCTTAAGCACAAATAGATATTTTACTTAATTTATCATTGTGGGTTTTTTTTAAATACAATGAGATTTTTTTTTTTCATTACTGAAGGTTTATATGTAAATGAAAACCAAGTATGAAATCAAAAGCATGAAAGCACAATCTATTTCTTAGCACTTATCTTCTCCAAGTGCATCTGGATGTTAGGAAATAAAAAATTACTTTAGGTTATGTAAAGATACCATTTTATTTTTTTTTTGCACAGGTTCCTACAGGTGGTTATACTTCCATTAACAACGTTCAGAATCCCAGTAATCCAGAGCCACGGGATAAAATGGAGAGCTTCTTCCTTGGGGAAACACTCAAATACATGTTTCTGCTGTTTTCAGATGACATGGACTTAATCAACCTTGACAAATACATCTTTAACACGGAGGCTCATCCACTCCCTATCTGGGTGCCAGCATAGACTCTGCATCAATGGATCTTCCAGTGGTGGCATTTTTATCTTCAAGTCACTTTACTTTTCAGGGTTTGAGGAGAGATGCACCTTTTTTGACTTCAAACATCAAACAAAAGCTTGGGAAAAACATCTCTGGTTTGAAGAAATCATGTCAGTCTTAAATCTAATCCCTGGTTCTGGAATGGGCAAAGCTGTGCCATATGAAGCTGGTTTCCCTGGTACTGATGATGAGGTTCAGAAGGTAATTGTAGTGTGGACCATGACATTCTTGGGGCTCTGGTGACTCAGAACTCACTTATGTCAGTGTTACTAAATGCTCATTAAATACAGGGAATGCAGGGAGTTGGCTTAGGGCACAGTGTTGTCCCTGGAGAGCAGGAATAAGCCTGCAGTTTTCTGGTTTATTCTAGATTCACTGAAATACTGAATTACAGAGCCATTCCTTTGTCAGACTGTGACAGTGGTTCAGGTGGAAAGTGGAATAAACAAAGAGCTGTAGTGCTGTCCCAGGGAGAAGCTGTCAGTATTATTGCTGGTACTCAGATCTCATTCCAAACTCCCGAGCGATGCTGCATTACCTTAGGAGGAGGCAGCAGAGCATCTGTTGTATAGTGTCTTAGTTTTGTAGAGCACTTTGAACAGTCTATTCAAGCTGTAGCTGAAATGAATGGTAAAAGAGAATTTGCTGCTGGTTTGGCTCAAAGTGGTATATAATTTTGTAGAGGTATTGCAGTTTTTTAACTTCCCTGCAGGAATGCAGGAGATAATGTGAAATGCAAGTAAAACTACACATGTATTTTATATCTTTATTTGCATCAGTTAGACTCAGGTATTCTGACTGAAAGCTGTTTTCTGAGATTAAACACTGGGAAAGCTTGTGAGCATATTAGGTATCAGCCTCCTTCCATCCCTTCCTGTTCAGATATCACATGATAGATGTTTGTTGACTCAAAACAAGCTTACAACTGTACAGCAAAGTTCTTGTTATTTGTATTTTCTTGGACCATGGAGACATTTTAAGGTTTTTTTTTTCCTTAGGAGTACATTGGGTATTTTTAGCACTAGTGTTAAAAGCAGACAGTCCAAAGGTATTTCAGCAATTCTAGGCCCCAGTAGAATTGGAGAAATCAATTTCAGTTACTTGAAGACAAAATAGACCCAGTTTTTTAAGAATCTTACAGGAGCCCTTGTATCTTTCGTTTTTATATGTGCACACTTACAAATTTTAAGCCATGAATTTGGAAATGGGCTTTCTAGAGTGCTTTTCCTTTTGGATTTGGATGTGGACAGTCCTGTATTCACAGATAAGATCTCAGAAATGTGATTTTTCATATTTCTAGAAGAGGTTGGTCTCACTCAAAGTCTCTTTCCCCTATGGCAGTGGGTTTCACGGGCAGGGCCAGGAGTTGCAGTCCTCACTAAATCCAGGGATCCCTGGCTGTTACTGGAGCTGACTGAATTTGACTCTAATGATTCATTTCCCGGGGCTGAGGGTAGTATTTTATAGTTAATTGTAACCTTTGATTTGTAAAGTAAGATGCATCTTTATTTGTTTTATGCTGATCCATTCTATTTGCTGGAGTTAAAAATTAATCTTGGGACCACTATTTAAGTCTTCTGTATAATATTTATCATTCCATGTACTAGTGGAAATGGAGAAATTTTACAAATTATTTAAATGCACATTTATCTGTCATCAGAGGGACCCTGTCCCGGGATTGACAGGACATAACTAGTCAGTGCAGAATGTTAATGTTCCTCCTGTTCACATGCCAGCAATAACTCTGAGCTTCTTACTTACAAGTGCAGTAAGAATCCAGTCACTATGGCCTTTGGCTGCACAGCTGATTATCTGCCATTTTCTTTGGCACAACAGCAAATGAGGAATAGTGCAGGGGAAATGTGGAAAGAAACACCTTTAGTTTTTTTTGTTTGTGAAGCAGATTTGTGCTGCTGTGGAGCTGAGCTTTGGCTAAAAGCTAAAGGCTCAAAATTGGAGACTAAAGAAAAAATGAAAAATAAAAATTTAGTGACACTACCCAGGTCATGCTGACCTGTGTTGCTTTGGCCTTGTGCCTTTGAACAAAGGGAATTTTGAACCTTTAATTATGACTGTGCTATGAACAATAAAACTTTACAGGGTTTTGTGTTTCACTCAGAGAGAGCTGCCTGACTGAGGCAAGAGAAATTTCTTAGAAAATGGAGTACATATAAATCTTCTGGTTTTGAAGTTGTACACAAGTCTTAATATAATTGATTCTACAGATGGGACTATGGGAATCTGTGTGACACTTTTTTTGCCTTATGATTGGCTTGAGAGTAATAATTCATTTCCTTATGAGTTGAAGGAGAGAATAAACCGTCACTTTCCCAAACATGTCTTTTAGCTGAGCCTGTTGATCTACTTGATTCCTATCTAGTTCCTCTTGGGACATGCAGTCTCCTCAAAATGTGGCTTTACTGTCCTCAGCCTTTAAACCTGAGGTTCAGATTGTTGGCTCTCACTCTCTTTGAGAATAATGCTTGTTTCAGACCTCTCTATCATGTGTGAAACAAACGAACTAAATAATCTCAGCAAAGCTCATCTGTTCTTCTTGTTCTTCTGCAGAGGTTATTTTAGTTGCTTATTTATTTTTACTTCCTTAACAAACTGTTGGGTCAGATCAGTCTCTGAGCTCTACAGCCTATTTCTGTTCCACGATGTGTTCCTCCAGAAGCTTGAAGTTTCTCTTTGTGGTTTCTTGTTTCAAAGCTTCAACTGCTGGGTCCATAACCCACTTCAGTGTTTCTGCATGCTGGGACACTCATGGCTTAAGTGAAGTGTTGTGGGAACGCCACCACTGAGCCAGGAATTCTGTCCTTCACAATGGAAAGCCTGAGCTCTCACTGAGAAACAGAGCTGGGCACGGGCAGAGCCACAGAGAACTGCAGGGCTGTGGACTTGGGAGCCTCACACTTGAGCTTTGAGCCACAGTGGTTCTGGAATGGGCAAAGCTGTGCCATATGAAGCTGGTTTCCCTGGTACTGATGATGAGGTTCAGAAGGTACCTGCTTCAAAGCACCTTTGCTCAAAGAAAATTCAGCAGATAGATGGGATACAGTTACCATGTAATCCCTGAACTTTTGAAAACTGAATTCTCATTATAGGTCTTAGAAACTGGCAGTTTTGCAAGGTCCCTGGTGTTGGCTGATGGGACCCTTGTGTTTTGCAGGACTTTTGTGTAACAGCATTCCGTGCCAAGCTCAGGTACAGCTCTATTTATTCCTCCAAAGAATACAGCTTGTTTCCTGTTCCATACCAGTATGATGTTGGCAGTAATGATGGATGAAGACAGGAGGTTTTTGCAATAACACATTTACAGTTCTGTGAATTTTTCCTGCGCTTCAGGACTTGCCTCAGCTGTGCTCTCTTAGAAATAGCCCTGCAAGGGAATTCAGCTCCTGATTGCCAGTATATTTAACAGGATCAATAAAACTGACATGATGGGGTAGCTCCATGAAGCTTGCTGCTTCAAGAGAAGGGGGGGGGGTTTAAGATTTTTCTGACTTTGGGTTTCGGAAGAAAGACTTGGGTTTTTTTGGTCTCTGAAATACTGCTGGAGATTGCTGTCCAGAGATGGAAGCCTCTCTGTCCACTGTACCCCAAACTGGAGTTCCTGTTCTGTACAATGTTCCTGCCTTGGCTACACTCGTGTCAGTAAATGATGATAAAACAAATGAGCCTTCATTCATCAACCTCACTGGTGCAGGCTGTAAGCACAGGGGCTGCACACATGGTCTGCTCTGGGTCACTCACTGCTTATTTGCCATTTTCCTTGTATGGCCCTGAAGTTCATCCAGGAGCAGCACTCCCATAATGCTCACGAGTGGTGCTTTGGGGCTCTTCCCTTCAGCTCAGACAGCACCACACAACAGGCTTTTCTTTTTATCTCCCATGCTTGCTTGCCAGAGGATTCAAAACATTATGGATGTTGGTAGTACTGGCTTCAGACTTCTGCCATGATTTCTTTCATAGTCCTGCTCATGTGTCCTGGATGTCCATGTGTATTATCTCTTTGCCATAGTATCTGAAGGCCTTTCATTTATCCTTCCATATTAATCAAACTATGTGTATTCCTTTGGAATAAGAACTATCTGTAAGAGGAAAATAAGAGCTCAGTATAGTCCAGTAGCAGGGGATTACAAAACTTGTCCTTCTGGAAAGTCAGGTCTCCTCTGTCTCCAAATCCCAAACCAAGCCCTGATGACTGGGATGACTTGCAGTGACTTCCTAAAACATTTGCCCCTGAACCTGGCTGTGTTCATACATTGCTGGGCTGGTGATCACTGGATGCCTGCATATGGGTGTGAAGGGTGCTGTTTGAAGGGAAATAAAAGCAGGATGCAATCCTTGCTCTCTGCTTTTTTTCCCCTAATGGGGTCTTAATCCTGAATAATGGCTGGAGTATAGCAAATCTGAATTCAGCAAAGTTGGGGGCTCTGAGCCCAACAGAAGATGACCACTTCAGTAAGGCCTGATACGGCAACAACAAACCCGAAGTCTGACTTGAGCAGGAGCAAAAAGGGCAGTGGCAGCTCTAAGCAGACCCACAGAGGTTTTCATCAACATGAACAGAGAGGATTCAGGTCAAGCTGAGGACAAAGTGCCACTGGCAGTCTTAGAGCAACTTTTGTAAGGACTGGAACTTGACTAATTGGGTCTTCTAAGCTGTCCTTCATTTACACGTATCTGAAACAGCTGATCAGTGGATCCATCTGTACCTGCTCTCCTCAGCATCCCTAGCTGGAGGGAGCAGAAGCTTTGGTATTTTGTTAAGAACAGGGCAGAGGTGGATGGACAGATCTCAGCACCCGAATATTGTGAAACACCAGCAGTGGCTCTGGGAACCGGCCCTGCTGTGACCAGAGAGGGCCCAGCAGTACAGACACTGACACCAAGCACCACTGTGACTGCGCTGCACAAACAGTGGAAACTTTTGGGGACTTAGGAAACCTCTCCACTAATTCATAAAATCACTGTAAAGTAAAATCAACTGAGGCAGCCAGTTAATTACCAGGAATTAGTATTTTGGCAGTTATGCTAATAATTATTTGTGCTTAGTCTAGTAGCACCTGTTCATGTGCAAAGGGAAGGTGAGAAGGAACTTCTTCTTTGGTTATACTACCAAGCCATGAAATTATATCACACCCTTTGATAAACTTTATATCACACATTTTAATATACTTGCAATTTATTTAAAAAAGTTCTGAAGATGTCTCAGTGGAAGTGTCCTTGTCCTGGTTTAGGGCAAATTTGGGAGAGACTCTCCAAAGGGGGCCCCTCCCCCCACTGGTCCGGAAAGAATTCCTCAGAGAGAAGTGGAAAGAACCTGTTTATTTAACAGACACAGCACCCCCCCAGCACACAAAATGAACAATACTAGGTGGTACCAGTCTTTCAATGCTCTGAAAAAGATGACAAATTCAGAACCAAAATCTCTCGGGGTGGTCACTCGGTTGTCAATCCTTCCGGTGCTGGGGCAGCTGCTGTAGACCTCCGATGTTCCCAGGTCCCAGTCCGGAGCAGGTTCGAGTAGGTCCAGAAAGGAAAGGAGAAACAGTCCAGGAAGAAATCTGGACTGTTTAGCTAAACTAGCTAAATAGCAGGAGCAAGAGCAAGAGCGAAAAGCAAAAGCAAGCAAAAAGCAAAACAGCACCAGGTACTGCCTGTCTCTGTGTCCTGCCGGCCTTGGGGGAGAGGTTGATAGCAAAAAACCAAAACAAAACATTCACTCTTCTGAGACAGTCTTAAAGGCACAGAACATGATATCCAGCAAAAATAGCACACACAAATGGGGATACAAACATCATAACGTCACCCTGGGACAGTCCTTTACTGGTCACCACTACACAGCCCTTGGGAGACAGCAGTACACAGCAGGATTCCTTTAAATCTTCATCTCAGCAACTGGAATCTCTTGGACAACTTAAAACACCCCAATCCACAGTCCTGGCTAAGTCTGACAGTCTGTTTTAGATAACTGGTCACTAGTGGAGCTCACCATGAGTCAGTCATGATCATACCTCTGATTTTCTATTAGCCCTCTAGTATTTTCTTTTTCTCTAAAAATAATTTAGTTTCAACCTTAAGGTGCCTCATGCAACCATCTTGTTCAGGGCTGTGATGGTTCTTGGACTTTCCAGATAAACTTCGTATTGCTGCCCTTTGTAACAGCTCATTCTGAGCAGGCAAGCATGGAGAAAACAAGGATTTGGCTTCTGTCGGTGATTTGGCCTTTTATGTTTCTTTTCATGTTCAACGAGGACACTTTGGAAAAGAGAGTTCCCACCATCATGGCAGAGGAGAGAATGGTGTCCCAGCCAGCCTAGAACCAGTGCAGCAGGCTGCTGTGTCCTGTGGCAGCTGCACCCAGGAGCTGCAGGGATGGAGGGGCTCAGGGCTGGCTACCTGCTGCAGCTCCTGCACCCTGCTCCTGCACCCACTTCATGCTCGCAGATTTCACCCAGCTGCTGATGATCTCAGCTTCGAGCTTGCGCACCTCCGTCACGGATGGGGGGTCAGCTGGGTTGCGCCCCCTAGGGAAAACAGAGCAGTTTCAGTTACTGGACAGTGGGTTTTTGCCTCCTGCACAGGCAGAGTCTGCAATTTTAAGAACAGAGACTGACTGTACTTCACATTTATGCCCTGGAAACCAAGTTGCAGTATCCGATCTCCAATGCAGTTGGGCAGCAGCCCAAAGCTTGCCCTTGCTGGCTGCTGCCTCCTCTGCTCCAGGCCCAAAGGCAGACGGCTAATGCCAGGAGGCACAGGACTACTTCATGTGACTGATTGCTGCAGGCTGTCTCACACTTGTGCCAACCCCTGTGCACGAACACGAGCTAATGACAGTAGGTGAGCTGAGTGCCAAGTTCTGCACCGCTCAGCATCCCTGGAGGCTGAAAGAGCCCTGTGCTGGGGAAGAAGATCACTCTTCCACATTGGGCTGCAACAGCCTGGTAACCATCCTCTTTAGGTACTTGCCCTGTGCTAAGCACTGGTGAGGCCACACCTCAAATCCTGAGGTCAATTTTAGGTCCCTCTTGACAAATAAGATATTGAAAGGCTGGAGCGTGTCCAGGGAAGGGAACAGAGCTGGGGAAAGGTCTGGAGCACCAGGAGTGGCTGAGGAAGCTGGAGGGGCTCAGCCTGGAGAAAAGCAGGCTCAGGAGGGACCATCTTACTCTCTACAGCTCCCTGATGGGAGATTGTAGTCAGGTGGGGGTCAGGCTCTGCTCCCAGCTAACAAGGGACAGGATGAGAGGAAACAGCCTCAAGTTGAACCAGGAGATCTTTAGACTGGATAATAGGGAAAATCTTTTAATAGAAAGGGTTCTAAAGTATTGGAACAGACTTCCAGGGAAGTGTTGAATTCACCATCCCTGGAAGTATTCAAAACACTTGTGGATGTGGCACTTGAGGACATGGTTTAGTGGTGAACATGGTAGTGGTGTTGGGCTAATGGTTGGACTTAATAATCCTAGAGGTCTTTTCCAACCTCAACAATTCTATGATTCTGTGATTCTAAAATATCTCCTGGTTGGTTGGGCTGTGGCTTGCTGAGATCAAATACCCAGGGCATCAGGATTTTGCCAGCCAAAGGAGAGTTTGGTGCTTACCGGAGATCAAGGTGATGGGCACCTCCTTTAATGGTAAGTGCAATCAGTGAAGGGCTGAGGCTGCTGTTTATCTGTGAGGAGAAGGAGCAAAGACCAATTCTCACCAAGTTACTGGGAAGAACTGGACATGAGTTCTGAAAATTGGAACATGATCTGGGCAAGACTGAGGAAAAGCATGGGATGACATCCTTGGTATGGCTGGTATCCACAGCTAACAGTCTTAATTGAACTAGATGACCTGTCCCAAACGAAGGGAATGTTTTCTGCAAGGTGGGAACTTTCAGCTGATTCCAGCACAGGCAGTTGGAAGTTAGGTCTCCTTTGGGGCCCATGCACCCTAAGCAGCCTGTTCCTCCTGGAATTCTGAGCCAGCCTAAAACACTAAGCTTCTGTATTTAATCAGGAGCTCAACTAACTCAAAATCCAGTCCTGGGTCATTTTTGTTTTCACAGTTTAGACTGGACACTGACAGCACTCTGAGGTTTTATTGAATCTAAGCCAAAATATGTCCTGGTTTGAGTTGCTCCTCATAGCACCCATCTGGTCTCACCAAGTGTGCTGGGACTAGAGAGAGCCAGGAGCACACAGAGACTCAGCACACTGAGACCACATGTGAACACAAAAACACACCAGATTATGGTTCAGACCCTGGGTGGGGTGTAAGGAAGGTCCTGCTGTGTCTGCACTAGGGAAGCCACATTTGTTCCATCAGTATTCTTGGCTGATAGACACTACTCAATGTGTTCATCATTAGTGTCCCAAAATTCCTCAGTGGTTCACCATGAAACAGCTCCTCACAGAAACTCATGTTAAAACTGAATCGCCAGTGCTGCTCTGAAAGGGAGGGCAGTATGTTACCTGCAAAGGCTGCTCTGTGCTCAGGGTACAGGAGTGCACATGCTTACCCCACCTCCAGCCCATGGGTCCAAGTCTCCATTTGAAAAAATGATATTGCTTGCACTTTTCAGGTCTGAAATTCAGAGAATTCATAATTGAGAGGTCTCCTTCCTGTCCAGCTATCCAAATGTGTTTGGCTACTGCAGCAAACATGGCCAACAGAAAACATCAAAGAATTAAAGATTATTGGTAGTTTTTATGTTTTCCTCTTCTGTCCCAAAGAGATACAGAAAGGTCTATTTGGCTCCAGTCAGCACAAAGTTGTGACTTTCTGACAGGACTCTTTAGTATGCTATGCTGGTCCTCATGGAGCTCAGCTGGACAGAGGGAAACAGGGAGACAGCTACAGGAAAACACAAAGGGACCAGCAATCAGCACAGCTCACCTTTTCCCCAAAAGTTTGTCTGCAGCCAGTGTGCTCGTGGCCTCACATGCCACTTGTTCCAGCAGTACTGCTCACGCATGGCCTCTGTGAAAGGCATCTCAGGGAACATGTCTGTCACATTGTTACTGTTAAATGTCAAGTTGATCTCGGTGCAGACCTAAGAGACGCACAAGAGCTGTCTGTCATGGGGCAGGGGCATAGGTCAGCAGCTGAAACCTGCTGGGGCCTCCAATACCTTACCTGGTAGTCCCAAGCCTCTGCATCTGAGCCAATGCCACAGCCCGTGGGGTCAGCACAGGGCTGGTACAGCTGGTATAGATTGTAACACTGTGCCAAGCCAGAGGAGTTGTAGAACACCCCTGCCAGGCAGAAACACAGCACAAAACCAGTCAGTAACTCCGATGTCTCACCTCCCACCTCAACTTCATGGCCAAAACCAAGCCAAGGGCTGAGTGAGGGTGCCAGGATGGGACAGAGCTCACAGAACCTAGAACTGTGCAAGGTTACAATGCAGCTTTATGGCAAAGCTTTTACATAGGGCTGACAAATTCCCCGAGATGACACAAACTTGGTTATAATTGCCCCCAATTCAATGCAATTTTGTCCGATTTAGAAAATTTCCTTTGTAATGGGTCAAAAAGCCTGGATAGCAGGCAGGATTTCAGCTATGCCAGGTTCAGCAGGTCTCTGTGGCGCCTTGCTCAGCTTGCTCCTCCGATTTCCCAAGAAGAAAACTCCTTCCAAGCTGTGCCATTCTAGTATTTTATTCAGTTTCTTTTGAGGCTCTGATTGCTAAATGTGGATCAAAAATCTGGCACCTGGAGCCCTACAATGTTCAGACAGATGTTGGGACACTAGTTTCCTTTCTCATGAACCAAGCAAACCTGATGTGAGAGCAATACCACTTGAGACACAATATGACGGTTAAGTGCTAGTCTGGTTCTCTGCAGATGGAGGAATGGATTCATATTAAGGAGATGGAGTATTATTGACCTGGAAGCAATCAGTGGGCAGCACTAACACTGTCCCCATTCACCTGTTGCCAGTTCAGCATCACAGCTCCTGGCACTGTGCTCTACCTGGCAGTAGGTGGACTGATGCAGCACATGTAGAAAAAAGACAATGTTTTCCTGTATGACACAGAGGGGCAAGTACGGAGGAAAGCCAGTCCCCTTTCTAAAGTTCTGGTAGATCATTCCTCTTGTATGATTAAACTCCACCAAGTGAATGCATCTGGGGAGATGGGGAGAGGCACAAGGTGCTCCACTGCATCTGGGAGGAAGAAATCCACACTTGTCTTATTCACCTCAAACAAGACTCACACTCTTCCTCACAGAACAAGTAGCATGTGAATACATCCAGTAGATCTGACAATGTTTGCCAAGACATTAGTGTTTTAACAACTCTTCTGGCTGCCAGCCAAATATCTTTAGCAGTGATTTAGGATTGGTACATTTCTGACTTGGGGCACATACATCATCTGGGAAAAAAAAAATTAGCTCACAGTTGTAGTAAGTTGTATTAAATCTGTAAGAATTCCTTAAATCTTTTTTTTTTTCTGCAATTCAGAACCTATTCTGAATAATGACCAATGTAGATTGATAAGCAACTTGAGAGATTTTATAAGGAAGTCTTCAAAAGTTCTTTGAATTCTACCTCTGTTAATAATTTCCTTACAAACACTGATGGCTGACAAAATAAGTGCTCACAGAGATAAATGTATATGTGTGTATACATGATGTATTTAAGACCACATGACTTGTCCTCAATAAGGAGACCGGAAAACTTCCTTCAGTGAATGTGCAGTGAGCCTGTGACTGCTGGAGCCAGAGTAAACTTCTAGAAAAGAACTAAGTATCTCAGAAGTCCACATCTCATGGACAGACAACAGGCTATGGGGCTGCAATGCCTGAGAAACATGAAAAGAATACGTTGGGAAAGGTGAGAGAATGAACCTATGGGCCACTGTGAAACATCCCAACAGACAAAATCAACAAGGGGAAAATGTCCCAGAGGGAGATCAGAGTCATATCAGCTTCCCTTGACACAGCAATGAGACAAGTCTACTGATAGGTGCTTCTAGAACACCTGGTGGTACACAAAAGATCAAACTGATGGTATTAACTCACCAACAAGAGCAGCCAAGCCTTCAATTGGGTCTTTGTGGGCAATAATTTGTTCACAGCCGACCTGGATGAGACACATTACAGGCAAATGGCAGACAGAAGAGTTACCTGTTACTTTCTGGAAGGGCTATGCTGGAAGATTCATTAAAATAATCATTTACATATTTTATGGTTCAGAGGCTTTCCAAAGGCCTAATTCAACAGGTCTTGAAGTTTTTAGCTTCCTCCCCCTGTAGCAACAAAATACATAGAAGCAAGGAGACAGAACAAGGGCAGACAGTTCCTTCACCAAGTTAGGGAGCTGTGGAGAGGCCACAGTGATGTATAACAGTTCCTCCTACAATCAGAATATTTTATTGCCCTTTTCAGGGTGGGGAAATGTGCAGAATATTTCCATTTTAGAGGTCATTAAACAGACCCCAGAAGAAAATGGGGTGCCCAGTGGAGCCAGAGGCAGCATGTCCAAATTCAGTGCAGCAGAGCCTGTGTGAACTCTTGCACAGTGTGCTACAGGTAGGACTAGAACTTTAAATGCCACAAAGCCAGAGGCAAATGAAGTCTCATGGGCTTGACAACACACCAGAAGACACCAAGAACTGTAACAGCCTCTTGGTGATCTGGGATCAAAGCTGGTACTTTTCAAAAGCAGCTGGTGTCTCGAAGGTCTTTGTAAACCCCAGAGAACATGACCCTTTTCCCATCCTTTGCCATCTCTGATTCACTTGCAAGTTCACACGTTTCCCAGTCCCCATAGCAGCCAGAGGTTTTCAGCATTATACCTGAGGTATGTCAGCTTCCTGGGCAATACTTTAAAAAGTCTGATTTTCACATCTCCATCCCTAACCACCAAGAAAAATACATCTCTGAAAGTATGTTGAGATGGGCTACAAAAAGCCTACTTTTTTATTTTTTTTAAAGCTACAAGTTTTTAGTATTTAAAAGCTGAAGTCAACAAGCTTACACAGGTGTTTGTGTCTAAGGTAAAGGCAGAGCAGGACAGGAATGGCTCCAGCAAACCTCACAGCAGTCACCATCATGAAGAAGTTTCAATTGTGTACATTTACTGTCAGACTGGAAAAGCTGCAACATTCATCACTACTGCCCTGTGACCATCACCAATGGTATCTGCCTGACAGTGTCCTAAGCTCCAGTCACTCACACACACCTATGTTCTCACCTTTACTGGATTGGCAGGGAGGTCACCCATGAAGTCAGTTTTGTATGGATAGTCCATCATGGCCATCATGGTAAAGGCATTTCTAGCAAACCCAAACAGCTGGTAAACATCCTCCTTGTTAGAGATCTTACTGCATGTGGCCATTTTGCTGCTGATCTCATCATAGGCTGCAAAAGAAAGGAAAATAAATGACACAAATTTCAGTAGAGGAAAGTAACACCAAGCTTCAGTATCTTGTTTCACTCAGGAGTAAGAAGATGCTGTAACATAAGATGAGGTTTCTAGTGGAAAGGAAATATTACATCTAAATTTACACATGTGAACGAAATGTTCAGGCACAGTCTCCCTGAGCAGTGTCACAACCTCGTGTGGCCCACAGCCCATGCTCTGCCCCTCACGGATCCACTGATACCTCCCTGGGGAGCCTGGAGGAATCAGCACCTGCCTGGACAGAACTGGTCCCAGCTGAAACAGTGAGCAGAGCAGCTTGGTACAGCCTGTACTCGATAGGCTGATGGCTGCTCCTGCTCCTGCCCGCAGGCCCCTTCCCTGGCAGGGCTGCTGTGTTCTGCAAGGAAGGCTCCCCAGGCAAGTTCTCATGCAGGACAGCAAGGTAGAGGTACATACAGGACTCAGCAAGATTCAAAAGCTGGAAAAACTGGCAGGGGAAAAAAAACAACTAAAATTTTTTTTAAAGAAGAAAACAAAAAACCAGCCTCAAGAAACCAAACACCACCACCACTCAAAAAAAACCAAAAAAAAACCCAAAAAAAGCAGTTTCTTGGGAGAAGGTGCATCTGCAGTAAGAAGTGCCAAAAGAAAATAGCCCTCACAAAGGACTCTCAAGACATGCCTTCAAATGCCAGTGAGATGCAGAGATCAGGTGGAGTCAGCAAATAAATCTTTAAAGACATTCCTTCAAGATGTACCTATACATCTTTGCTTTTCTGCTGTGGAAAGCTGCTCCCTTCATTTTCATCCTCCACATTTTGGAGTCACAGTTCCTGTCCCCATCCTGTTCTACAGCTGACCACCAGAGCATGGCTGCCTGATTCTGGATACACACCTGAGGGCTGAAGCCTTAAATATGACCACCTTACCCCCAGCTGCTGGAAGCATGGCCCCAGGCAGAGAGGGCTAATTAACACTAACATTCTTCCTGCCCTGACCCAAAACTAAAGTGGCATTTCGATCCCTGGACTCCTCTGGCAGTTGCAGGGCCAGCAGCAGCTGGGAGGCACACAGCTCCTGACATGGAGCATCACAGACCAAGGCTCAAGACAAACCCAGAAGCCACCACATCTGTCCCAGCATCAGGCACAGCTTCCAGGAGACACTGCATCAGCCCATGGCATGGCATGGCATGGCCCAGCCTCCTTAGGAACCATTGCAGAGGTCCTCACCAGTCTGTCCTAACTGTCCAAGACTGGCGATGGAAGGGACTTTCATGATCATTTCAGGACCTAGACTGGCCTCCACATATTTCTCAGATCTATCCAGTGAGCTGAGCCACATGTCATACTCACCAGAATAGCTCTTCATGGTGTGGATATTGAGGAAAACTATCTGGTGAAACATGTGGCTTTACTAGCATAAAAGACTATGCAAGTGGTTTTCACCTGCAAGTGGTTTTTCACTTTGATGCAGAAGAAATTGTTTCACTAACACTGTGCAAAGCTCCACAGAGCTACTTATGTTTTGGTGTTGGTTACCAATTTTAATGCTAACTGAAACTGTTAATAAAAGAAAAAAATCAATTGTGCAAGCAGAATGAAGCCATGTGAGCATCTACACTGATTTATCTGAACAACTAGCTGAGGTAAACTGTGGAGGTTGGTGGACCCTGAGATGCATTCCCTGGGTTGGGGAGACACAAGAGGCTTCTCTCACAGGAGACCCAGTTTCTGTTATGCCAATGGATCCCTGTTCTACTCCCTCAGTCAGCCCTGTTAACCCCATTCCTGTCCCTACGTCCCTCAGTCACTCCCTCCCTATTTCCCCATTGGCTCCTACACCCTAACCCACCCTTTGTACTGCCCCCATGCTCCTTGACAATTGGTCCCTGTGCTCTCCCAGCCCCTACTACCCCTATATTTCAACCTGGACCCTTCCCATGAGGTTTGCATTTGACCCTGGACAATCTGCACACGAGGCTGGAATAAACATCTCTGTGGAACCCATACAAAGGCCCTTCCTGCCTCTTTGCAATCATCAGATCAATAGTAAATTGTATCAGCTTTTTTCTTCAGTGACTGGCTGCCCTTGGGAGCCATTTGCAGGGCTCCATTCTTACCTCCACTCAGGCACAGGTCCTTGATCTGCTGGAAAGCTTTACGGACAGCTGTGACACAGCCTGGGCTGGACTTCTGAAAATCCTGAAGGGACAGAAAAGATATGAGATGATGGTTTCTCACAGGAGATTCCTGAAGAGGCTACAATGGAAAGAACTGCCAGAAGGACCAGAAAATAACAGGCATTATTGGCCTGCTGGTCAGCACCTCATTTGCATTTCCAGGAGCAGTGACACCAGTGCTTCTGCCTTGTCTTTCAGAGAGTCAGTATGTCTCTGTAGAATCCAACACTCTGCACAACTCAGGCCAAGCAGCTGCTGTGTCACCAGGTCTGGCTGGGATGAGCCTCAGACAGAACACTCTGCCCCTCAAGGAACATCAGGCTGAACTTGAAGCAGCAAGAAAATATGAACCATGTCTCAGAGAGGGAGGCAGGCTACAATAGTCATAAGGATTTTGTTGTTTTTAAACACAGAGCAGAGTCTTGAAACTTTGTACTTTGTCTGTGAGGAGG
This sequence comes from Thryothorus ludovicianus, assembly GCA_013397245.1. Lineage (NCBI taxonomy): Eukaryota > Metazoa > Chordata > Aves > Passeriformes > Certhiidae > Thryothorus > Thryothorus ludovicianus. The sequence continues at coordinate 49,211 of VZTB01012119.1, read as the reverse complement.
AGCCATGGGAGAAGCCACTTATGCATTGGGAGTACAAGACCAAGATCTTTTCTTCTTAAGCCTGCTAGCAGCCTGCCAAATGACCATGTCCTTTTTCTTGGGAAAACCATTACTGATCCTGAAAACCTTTAAGTTAGGTTTGAAGAGCGGTGGTTGGTTATGGTGGATCAAGTTGTTCATGGGATTGAAGGCCCTAGGAACTCAAGCTCCTTCTCCTCTCTCAAATTGTAAGGTAGATTAGATATGCTGGAAACCAATGTTTTGTAACAAGAATTACTAGGGCTCTTCTGAGGTCTCCTTACCCTCCTAGAGCAAGGTAAGTAACCACAAATCACTTGATAGGCATTTTTCTTATAAAGACTCATCCTCAACTAAAAATAGATTTGTGACCTTTCTTTCCTTCCTAATTCTGCCTTGGTCTGATAATTATGTTTAAAGAAGTCATTGTGGAGTTTTCCACAGTTTACCCAGGCATCTCTTTAGGAGTTCCAAGTATCCTTCTGGATGTGCTTATTGATCTTCACCTACTAACAGCTCAAACTGGAGTTTGGCTTGTGACAGAGGAGCAGGTCTGCTCTGGGTGCTGTGATGGCTGAGCTCTCTGCTAGGTGCTCCGGACTGCTGCCAAGCACTGCCTGGCATGAGGACCTTTTTAACCCCAGACCCTTACAGACCAGAAACAGCTCAGCTTAGCAGAGGCAGGAGAAATTGCAGCCATTCCATGTACCTTCATCAGGATTAACAGCTCTCATGGGTGTCCTCAACAAGAAGAGCAATTCAGATTTCAGATGCATAAATTACAAATCAGAGCATTCTCCACATTGAAGATGGAAGGGAGTACTTTGAAACCACATAGTGCTTCTTTAAGAGCTCAGCCAAGAGCTTGGCTTACAGCTAAAGAGAAAACAGACTTATAAATTAGTTGGAAAGTTTTTTCATGTGAAAAGGTTAAAGCCCTAAGTTTGAGGGTGTGTTTGAGGGTCACAGCATATTTACAGCTGAAGCAAGATAGGGATGCTGAAACAAAGGTAGCTTCAATCAGGGAATAATTCCTACTGCAGGGCCTGTTAGCTAACTAAATTGAAAGGATTAAGATGAACGTCTCTTTACAGATTGTGAATCTGCTTGTAGATAGGGCCAGGGATTTATAGATTAGGAAGTAACAGAAGAAAGTATCAGTTCTAGAAAATGTTACTAATTGACATGGACTGTTGCTCAGCCAAGGCTATGTTAAATTCCTGAACTTAAAGAACAAAGACTTAATAGAATTATGGATAGTGTTTTGCTTTATAAAAGAAAAAAAAAAAAGAAAAAAAAGGAGAGGAGCACAGCAGAGAGAGTAGGTGATTTGGGAAGTCTGTACCTTCCAAGTACCTCAGCCAATGAGGAAAGGAAGTAGGTGATACATTCAGGAAATTAGGATAAAAAGGGGGCTGTGTCCCTCAACCATTTGAAAGACTCCATGGAAAATGGCCCATGGCCTCTCCTTTTATTCAAATAAAATTACAGGACTCCTCTGTCTCCTTTTTGGACATAAGCCTCTGGTGCTATTAATTTTTCCACACAAAATGGTATTACATTTTTTGTTTGAAAATGTATAACTCTAAGACAAGATGTCCATTATTCTTTTATGCATTTAGGAGTTTCAAATGTTTTTATTATCATATAACAGTCTCTTCTTTATACTCACTGGTAAAGCTATCTGTTGTGTAAGTCTCTGCAAAGAAACAAGTTGTTCATGAATATAAATAAGAACAAAGAGACCAGAAGTTACATACACAGACAGGTGTGGTCCTTGAAGTGGAGAATTGCAAAGTAATACAAGAATAACAAGAATATATCAACAAAGATGAATCACCTCCAGACCAGAGGGATGGGAGAGAAGAATGCTAAGGTGGCCCAAAGGTAACTAAGACTAAGCAGCAAGGTAAAAATCACCCCTGAGACATCTCACATGCTAATGTCAGACCACTCTGGTATAGTGAACTGGGCACTGATTGGAGGATGTGCAGAAAAGCACTGGGTAAGTTGACCAGTGAACAACTCCTGTTTAACTTCTTTATTGTAACATGTGTAAAAGCCTGCAAACTCTCCAAAGAGAGATGCCAGCTTAATGAAATATAGCCCAGCACTAATACTGGGCAGAAAAGCATGAACAGTCTCAGCTTTGTGTGGTCATTGGCTCCTGCACCAGGCACAGACCTCAGCCCCAACTGAGGGACAATAAAGGTCATTCATACAAAGCCATCTGTGTCACCCAGATCTAGACATTCATGTCAAAAAAGAGGCAGAACAGACACTATCGCAAGATTTCAGTACAATCAGGTAGTACATCTCCTTCCTTATAAGATGTCAGTTCTAACACCAACTTTTCATGGCCTTAAACTGCAAATGCCACATTTAAATTTTAGTTTAAGGGATCCTGGGACACCTTGCACATTTTTAGTAATGAAATGAAGATTTCCAAGTTCTTCATTGAAATGCAATCACCTTGGACTAAGGAGATGCCGTGAATCATTGATACCAATACAGCATTATGGGAGAGGATTTGAAAAATATGTTATCCAAAAGGGGTTCAGCCAGGCACAAGGGAAAAATTTCAGGCCGTAATATAATCAAGCCACTAGAAATGGGAAAGTCAATTCTTAGAGGTACTAAAGGTACTGGCATGAAGTTGTGCTGCTTAGAGCAGCACCTTTGAACCCTGAGCTGCCCTAGCTATGGCAGTGCTCAGCCATCCTGCAGCTACTGCTTTTCCTGCCAGGTTGCCATTTACTTGCAGCCCCTGCTTAGCAGTGATGCTGTGAAGATATATATCTATTTGAACACCTGGAAAAGAAAAAAGAAACAGCATTCCTAAAGGAGGAAAATACTGTTCCTGAAAGAGATGTTACTTACTGCTGTGACATCTCTGAAGAACTGGGTGGGGTCTCCAAGCCCAGCCACAGACAGCAGAGGAGCACTGGCAGCTAATGCTCCAGCCACAACATTTGGGTATTTCATCCTCAGGTAAGCACTCAGCATTCCTCCATAGCTACCAAGGAGAGACAAGAGTTATTTCCTTTAACAGACAACTTATACTGCAGTAAACTCAGAAGTTCAGGCCAACATTTAAAGGCTCACCTAACCCAAGGTAACAATAAGCTCGTGGACATCTGTGATGCCTCATGTTTTCATGCATGCTCTGTGATATGCATGATACTCATGGATATCTGTGATGCTTTGTGCCTCATCCTCATGTTGATCCAGTTATGGCAAATGAGCAGCACACAGTGCTCTTACTGGCCTTTCCCCAAATGCTCACACCAGCTCTGGTAGGAACACAGCAGCTCAGTTTGCTTCTGTAGACAAATGTAAATCCTGCCTCAATATTTAACTTCGCACCATCCTGAGCATGTCCTGACAGCTCCACAGCAGAGCAAAGCAGGGTTTGAGTGAAGCGCTCACTGTTCAAAGAGAGAAGACACACTCTACATTTTGCATACAGAATGACAAGAAGTTAGAACTAGTCAGAACTTTGCCAGGCTTCTCACAAAGGGTGTCCCTGAACAAGGCAGAACAGGCAGCCCTCTCAACTCCTGGAAAGTGGAGACTATCCTCCCTGGGCACCCCAAATAATAGCTGCATAGTTGATCAGCACAGATACAGGGAAGGGGAAAAGTTAACAGACACTGCAAGAAAAGTCAAAGCTACTTTGATAGCTTCAGTGCCATGGCTACAATCTACACATGGAACAAGGGCTGCTAGATAGACCCAAGATGACAGAAGTCATTAATTTGCTGATGGTTGTGGAGTTCCTCTGAGGCCGTTGGGGTTGCAAATTACATCACCAAAACATGTAAAATCTTGTCTCACTCCAAGCTTAAAAGCACTCAATTTCCCCTCCCCACCACCTCAAGTGGTTCAGTAAATACCGTTCCCACAACACCCATGTGTAAAGCAATTTGCATTTCTCTAGCCCTGGTCCTGGAGACAGGCATTACCTGCAACCTGCTGCAAGTAATTTCAGGTTAAAGTGGTACACTTGTAAGCACCGAAGTGGTCTGTTTTTGCTCTCCTGGGGAAATGCTGTGCTTTTGGAGCATATTTCAATGTTCTTCATTTGGGTTTAGTGTGTTCAGGGCTGCTGCGGACTGAGCCATCAATTACACACAGAGAGCTGCAGTCTAATATGCAGCCAGCTAGGAAGTTTTGCTGAATCCCTCTCCCATCTTCCTATCTCAGGACAATTTCTGGCCTTCCTACTCTAGCTACTGTTGTGATAGTCACGGTATAAACCCCTGTGAGATCAACTGTTCAGTCACCACACTGCAACCAGCTGAAGGCTTAATGAAAACTATCACGTCAAATGCTTTGTAACTCACTGCAATTGAATCCGAAGCCCTGTACTTTCGGAAGACTTTTGGAGGGAAGCACCCCTCTATTACAAGATAGGAGATCCTTCAAAAAAAAAAAGGCCATCACATTCACCCAGCTGCAGCACAGTGAGCACTCTGAGAAAGGATTGCTAGAAGGAACCAAAGAGCAGCAGAGCAGAATTATGAAAAGGTCTACAGTGAAAATGGCTACATGCTGTTAAGGAGGCTGTGTTCAATAAACTGTGTAGCCTCTTGAAATAATATTTTACCAATTATTAGTTTCCTGTATTTCCAGTGTAAAATGTTCTGATCCTACAGGAGGAATGTCTTATTTTCATAGAATCATAGAATATGCTGAGCCCCATTATGATCATTGAGTCCAACTCCTGGCCCTGTGCAGGACACTCCAAGCATCCCACCCTGAGCCTGGGACTGTTGTCCAAACACTTCTTGAACTCAAACAGGCTTGGTGTATGATCACTTCCCTGGGGAGCCTGTTCCAGTGCTCAACCACCCTCTGGGTGAAAAACATTTTCTTGATATAAAATCTAAACCTCCCTTGACGCAGATCCATGCTGTTTCCTTAAGTCCTGTCGTAGGTTATGAGTGAAGAGATCAGTGCTATCCCTCCACAGAATACTGAAGAGGGCAGTGAGATCTTCCGTCAGCCTCCTCCAGGCTGAAAAAACCAACTGATCTTAGTCACTTCTCATAAGGCCTCCCCTTCAGACCCTTCCCCATCTTCATGGCCCTCCTTCAGACATTCTGTAATAGCTTAATGTCTTTTTTACATTGTGGTGCCCAAAACAAGGCAAGGCCAGCCCAGAGCACAGTGGGATAATTGCCATCCTAACCCAGCCAGCAATGCTGGGCCTGATGCCGCCCAGGACATCATTGGCCCTCCTGGCTGCCAGGGCACTATTAAGTCATATCCAAGACGCCATTGGACCTCCAGGTCCCTTCCCACACCTGCTTTTCAGCCTCTCATTCCCCACTCCACACACACAGCCAGTGCTGCCCCACCCTAGGTGAAGAACCCAGCACTTGCCATTGGGAAACTTCATAGGGTAGGTGATTGTCCATCTCTGATTTATTGAGGTCTCTCTGCACGGACTCCCTGCCTTCAAGGGAGTCAACACCTCTTCCCAGTTTAATGTTGTTGGCAAACTGACTTGGTATTCTTTCAAGTCCTGCATCCAGGTCATTAACAAAGATGTAGAAGAGCTGAAGGCTGAGGATGGAGCCCTACAGAATACCTCTAGTGACTGGACACCAGCCTGGTATTATCCCAAATGCTGTAACTCTTTGTGCTGACCAATGAGCCAGTTGCTCACCCATCACTCGCTGGACATTTTGCCCACAGAAGTCTTTGGGAGAGATAGCATCAAGAAGTTTGCTGAGGTCCAAAATAATGACATTTACTTGCTCTCCTAGATCAATCAGGTGGGTTACCTCGTCATAAAAAGAAAGCAAGCTTAACATGCAGGACTTTCCCCTCCTGAAGCTGGCTGTGACCAATGCCTGCATTGCCCTCCAGGCGGTTTTTCAATACCTCACAGGATAATATCTGCCATGATCTTTACCAGCACTGAAGTGAAACTGACAGGCCTATTGTCTGCATCCTTCTTGCCCTTCTCGAAAACTGGGACAATGTTTGCCAGCTTCCAGTCAGCTAGGACCTCTCTGGATTCCCAAGACTGCTCAAAAATCATCAAGACAGGTTTTGCAATGACATCAGCAGCTCTTTGAGGATTATTGATGAATCCCAACAGGCCCCATAGATTTCTAGGGATCCAGATAGAGCAGCAGATCCTGCACATGTTCAGGGTCAACAGTTGATTATTCTTGCATTCATGGTCCTCCACCTCAAGGCACTGGGATCCCTAGAGCCTGTCAACCATGAAGATGGAAGCAAAGAATGCAATAAACACCTCTGCCTTGTTTCTGTCTGTGTTTGTGAGGTGATCATCCTCATCCTGGAACAAGTCAATGTTATTTCTACATTGCATTTCACCATTAATGTATTTAAAAAACTCTTTTTATCGTTCTCCACAGTTTTGGCAGCTTTAACTCCAATTAAATCACATGAATTTTTTCCCTATGGTGGGAAACATCTCTGTATTCTTCTCATGTCACCTGACCTTGCTTCCACTGGGTATCCAACCTCCTTTTTCACCTTTTTTACAAGAGAAGATACCTGTTCAGCCAAGTTGGCCTTCTGCCTCGCCTGCCTGGTTTTTGACATTTGGGAATTGCTACTGCTGTGCCCTTAACATGTGATACTTAAAAAGTAATCAACACTGATGGACATCATCACCTACAAAAACATTTTCCCAGGGGACTTTACTCACTAATGCCCTGAGCAGCCTGAAGTCTGCTGAAGTCTTTCCTCATGACCAGCGTTGGTATTTTGCTAGCACTTTTCTTTCTGTCAACAGAGATTTTAAACACTATGGCTTCATGGTTGCAGTAGCCAAAACAGCTGCCAATCCCCACTTTGCTCACAAAATCGTCTCTGTTGACAAGCAGTAGATCAAGAAGGGTATCTTTTCAACTCTGCTCCTTTAAGAACTGTGCCATAAAGTTGTCATCTGGGTTTTTCACGGAATCTTCTGGCCTAGATTGTACACCTGTGTGATTCTCCCAGTTGATTTCTGGCAAGCTGAAGTCCCCCCTAAGGACAAAGACAGTTGACTTGAAAGCATCACTAGTTCTTCAAAGAATAATTTGTTGGTGTTATTGTCCTGTCTGAGAGATCCAAACTAGATTCCTGCACTGAAATCTGCATTATTTATTTGTCCCTGGATTGTTATTCAGAGGCTTTCAACTGTGCCATTGCCAACTGTGAGCTCCAGACATTCTATCCCTTCCACTAAATACAATGCCACCTCCTCATCTCTTCTGCCCTATCCCTCCTGATGAACCTGTAACCATCCAACAAGGCAATTCAGTCACAGGACTTATCCTACCAGACTTCACTTTTGCTAATAGTGCCAAATCTCTGGGCTTGGGACAAAGCTTTGAGCTCCTCTTGTTTGTTCCTAATGCTGCATGCATTAGAGCAGAAATATTACAGGTGAGGTTCATTGTAGCCAACAGTTTGTGAGGCAGATTGAGGGACCTCATCAGTGCTTGTCTCCTCAGGTTTAAGCACACCATACCATTGCTCATCACTAGCAAGCCTGGTATTTTCCCCTCAGCCTTTCCAAGCTATTTCTTTTTCCTGCAGTTCTGGATGATTCAGACATTGAAGAACCTTAGAAACATTCATTCAGAGGTGCTTCTCCAACCACAAATAGAGACTAATTCCTTATAGAAAAGCAGAGTGGGACCTGGTGATGAGCTCATGGGAGCTGAGGCACAGGCACATCTGCTCTCAAAAGGATAGCTTAAAGCTCTGCATGGAGAACTTCCTCGAGAGCAAAAGAGATCTACTGCAGCATTACTTTGTCTGGGAAAGGATGCAGAGAAGGGTAGGAGCACACACAACCCTTACCTGCCTCCGAAAGCGATGACAGGGCAGTCTGCAGCACCAAACTGCTGCTTAAGCTCAGTAATGAGCACTGCATAGTCAGCAAGGGCTTGTTCCACGGTGAGCAGAGCAGTCTTCCTCAGTTGCGTTGACTCAAGTCCAAAGGGAAGAGACTTTCCATAATACCTCTAAAACAAAAGAGATATACTGTGGCAACGGTGGTCTAGTGTTGGGTAAGATGAAACAGGAAAGCCTTATAAATACAACTGCCTGACAAAAGATTTTAAGAATATGGGAACTGTAAGTGAAATTGAAATGAAGGCAACCTTTGACATACCAAACCTTAGTTGCTGAACAATTGAAAAGCTGGTATGTCTGGCTGAAAGTAATCCCCTCTTGTTTAGATATGCAAGACCCTCTGCTTGCTAGTAAGTATGGTAATGTAAGGATTCTTATAGGTTGTATGTAAATGCTATAGGACTTGTATCTTGTAATAGATTGGTTAGTGGAAATTAGAATATTCAACATAGAAGAGGATTTATTGCACTGTAACAAGAACCTCGCTCTCTTGCTCTTCTTCTCTTTTCCTGCACCTCTTTTTGGTGCTTTCTTCTTTGCTCTCTTGCTGCTCTTATCTCTTGCTCTTCAGTCTTTTGTTCTCTTGCTCTCTCCCTCCTGGGCCTGCTCTGAGCTGCAGCTAGCAGCTCCAAGCAGGGCCCTTACACCCACGCCCTTTGCAATAAACTCTAAGTTCCAGGACCCAGCCTCAGAGATCTCTCGTACCCATTCCCGGGCACCAACAGTCTCCTACAGTCTGGGTCTTCTCTGCTTTCACCATAGAGCTGGGCCAAGAGTGCACTAATATGAAGAGTTAACAGAGCATGAGGTGTCCTCTAAGTAGTCCATAACTGAGGAAGTGCTTTGTCTCCTGCACTTGATACACAGCCACCTTCAAGACAGATCATAGAGTGGATGGCCAGTACATGACAGTTGCTTCAGTGAGTGCCAAGTGGCTTCTCAGCATGTGTATCTCTCCTGAAGTCCCCAAGTACAAAAGGGAACAGGATAATCTCTTCATGCCTAAAATGACAGACAGCAGATTTAATAGAGTAGCATGGGAAAGACTGGCTTGGGACTTTGCAGGGTAAAGAGATTAAATATTATCCAAAGTATCTCTCTACTCCAACATGCAGTTTCAGGCCTGTAGAAACTACTTACAAAAGCAAATCATTTGTGGCATAGGCTGTACTGAAACTGCAGTCCTGGAGTGCTGGGGAGCAAACTAAAAAATTACTCAAAAGCCATGATTATGTAAAGAAGATCTGCTGTCATGGGGAGAAAGTTTATAGCAGGTCTGACTCAGCTCCATGGCAAGGAACAGTACCACTATTCCAGACCTGCAGAAAGCTGAGTTAGGTAACACTGAACAGAACAGGGCTCTAAAAGATTCATAATGACTAAAATACTCACATGTTCAGCAAAAATGACAAGTGCTTGCTGTTCCTCTGCTAATTCAAATATGAAGTCAGAGTTCTGAGCAAAAGTCCAGATGTCACCTTCATTGCCAGTATAGAAAAAGATGGGTCCAAATCCTTTCTTCCAGAACTTTGCTGAGGCAATTGAAAGGAAGAAATTAAAAATTAAAATTAAAAAAACCTATATCCCACAAAAACACATAAGACCCTCAAAAACACAACAAAAAATATGTGCATGAAATGAATCGATTTTTGGTGACTTTGGGCAGGAACTTAACAAGGAAGAACTCTCCGAACAGGCTGATTCCTGAGACCTGACCCGGGATACAAAGGTGTTAGAAAGGCCAGGCTCCAGAAATCTCTCATTTGGGTGGGGATAAATAAGAGCTTCCATGAGATCAGTATATGGCCTGAAAAATACATAAACTCTCAAGTTCTGTAAGTCCTTTGCAGACAGCTGCCACCTAAAAGAGTGATTTCCCATTTATATATCCATTTTAGCCCAACTCACTCCCAAACACTTGCACAGATCGATTTTCACACAAAATTGACATTAGGGAATTGCCTGCATCTTTCTAATCCTCCTGCTGTGATGTATAAATTTGTAAATTACATATCAAAGGATGGTTTCAGTTGGAGGGAACCTCCAAAAGCCATCCAGTTCAGGCCCCCTGCCACGTGCAGAAACACCTCCAACTAGACCAGGTTGCTCCAAGCCCCATGCAATCTGGCCTTGAACACTTCCAGGGCCTCACCACCATCACAGGGAAGAATTTCTTCCTTATGTCCAATCCAAATTCAATATCTGTCAACTTCAAACCATTGACCCTTGTCCTATCACTACTGGCCTTAGTAAAAAGCCACTTGCCCTCTTCTTCACAAGCCTTCTTTGAGTACTGAAAGGCCACAATAAGGTCTACCCAAAGCATTCTCTTCTTGAGGCTGAACAACCCCACTCTCCCAGCCTGTCTCCAGAGCAGAGAGCCACCAGCTGTCATGAGACAAGGGAAAGCTTCAGACAAGCCCTGCCTTAGCCTCAAATTTTGATAACATTCTAAATTTAAGGAATCACTCTGGCTCACAATTCTAATGACAGCAAATCAGATCTACTTATAAAAATGAATTATTTATTATGAAATACAAAGCTGTGTTTTGTGTCAGGTAAACAAAGTTATTTGTAATTGTGATTGTGTGGAACTTGACCATGGGACAGTTATAAAGATGAATATATAAACAACTGAGGAAAGTAAAGCATGGAAGAAGGCCTTTGAACCAATCCTTTGTTCGCAATTAACTATTATAGGTCTTAAGTTGTTTTTGTAATAAGAGTATCTGAATTATAACTTTAAGATGTTGCTTTTTGACAAGAACTTTCTGCTTGGAATTAAGCCTTAAGGACTTTTGTAATAAGAACCTTTTGAAGAATAATTTTAGAATATTGCTTTGTATTAAGTATTTTTAAAACTATAGCTTTAGAATGTATAAAAGGTTTGGAAAAAGGGAAGTGCGCTTATCTTGAGTTCCTAACAAAACAGTGAAAAACAGCTTGAGAAAGGAAGATGGACATCAACTCACTGATTAATGGTTTTGACAAAGGGAAGCTGAAATCACTGTCATAAGATTAATGGTCCTAGAAAATAGAAGTTGGACCCCACTATCTGGGATACACATCCTGAGACGATTGGATCAATAGGGCATAGAAATTTAAAGAAACTAAATATCCTGAAGTATAGAATTGTGATGTAAAAATTGGAAATAGAAACTGCTGAGAAATCTTATGGATATACATATAAATACCAGCAAGCCTCAACCATTAGTGTGCAGTTGAAAGGAAAAACTCCCACCACTGTACCCAGTGCTGTTTTGCTCATACTTTGCCATCTTAATTAATAAACTGAACTACTGCTTGAATATTGGCTGAGTCAAGCTTCTCGTTATTAACATTTATTAAACAGATAAGAGATAACAGACAGAAGATATTCATCAGAATTACTCACCACACAGTACAAAACTAAAGAACAATTAGTTGATAATAGTAAACCATAAAGCAGTGCACTATATCAAGGTATCTATATAAAAACTGGCAAAAGAAATAGTACTGAATAGGAGTAAATGTAATTTACCATGGAAATGGTGATAACGTACACAGATTCCTTCATTCAACTCCTGTGGAGTAACTGTGAAGCTGATGTCCCTGCTCACAGGAAAAACTCCACAGATTTCCACAAAAGGAAGAAGCAGCTGACTCCTTGCTGGCAGTGCTCATTGTTTGGCACAGATTAAGCTATCTACAGTTGCACAATTTTAAATAATGCAAACCACTGACTGAAGAGGAACTACCTTCACTCCTAAAAATTATTGGTACAGAGTGCCACATTTCAGTCACTATTTGTTTTTCCTGACACATTCAGAGCACTGAATTACATGCACTTGTAAGAGATGCTGGTGACAACTGAAGACACACGGAGCCAGCTCTGGTGCAAGCCTAACACAGCTCCGGTTCTGGTCTACTCTTGCTCCAGAGAGATCAGTCCCCACAATCCCCTCTGCACCACACAGCCAGAACAGAAGGCAAGGAGTGACTTCCAGATGGGTTTGTGCTGGAAAGAACCTTAAAGCTCATTCAGTTCCACCCCTCTGCCACAAGCAGGGACACCCTCCACTACCCCAGGTTGCTCCAAACCAGATTCAACCTGGCCTTGGACACTTCCATGGATGAGGCAGCCAAAGCTTCTCTGGGCACCCTGTGCCAGGGCCTCCCCACCCTCCTTAGGAAGGAATTAGAATTCCTTCCTAATATGCAATCTAAGGCCACTCTCTTTCAATTTAAAGACAGGCCCCTATGTCCTATAAGCACATGCCTTGGTAAAAAGTGTATGAAAAGGAAAAGTGGCTACAATGCTGGGGAATGCTTGGCTCGTATAGGGTTGGCCCTTTGCTAACACTGATTCTTGGATATCCAAGATAACCTGCTCTACCTCGGAACAGAGGCAGTTAAAGGTTAAGCAGAAAAAAATCCAGCCCGAAGCCACAGAGCCCACGGGACCTACCCGACACCAGGTACCGCTGCGGGAAGGTCTCGTTGCCGCAGGTCTCGAAGCTGAAGTGATCCCGCACCTGAGGAAAGAGCCGCTCCTCCAGGCCGGGCCGCACGACCCGGGCAGCTGGAGGGGGCGTCATCAGCACAGGGGAAACCGACCACAGGCGCCATCAGCCCGTACGGCACAACCCAGCCTGGGAACTGGGGCCCGGGGAGCCCGCTGCCCCCCAGGCTGGCCGAGGGTTCCAGCCCAGTTCGGAACCTGGAAAATCTAGGTGACGGTCCCGTCCGTGGGAAGGCTGGGGCTCTGGCCGAGGAAGGAGTAGGTCAGGCAGAGGAGCCCGGCCCGCGGAGCGGGGCTGGGACAGACAGAATGGTCCAGCCCGAAACACCCACCAGGAGCAGCGCGGGCGGACGGCGAGAGCGAGAGGAGCAGCAGCAACGCCGGCGGGAGCAGCGACCCCGACCCCATGGCAGCCGCTCGGCCGGCACCGCTCACGTGAGCCACCGCCTCGGGATCACGTGGGGACCCAGCGTCCCTTCACGTGACCACGCTCCGGACACACGGCGGCGGCTCTGCTGCCGGACACAGCTCCTGCTTCCCCCCTGCTCTTGCTTCCCTACTCGTGTTGGGTCGGGCCTGGACGGGCCGCCGCCTCCCGAGCGTAGAAGGGGCCGTGCCACGGTGTACTGTTGAGGCTAAAAAGGTAGCAGATGTGGAAAGCTACTTCTGTAATTTGCATCTCTGGCAAGGTTTACATGGCCGCTCCACCCTGTGTGCGCCTAGGTAAGAGCCAGGAGGAAGGGGCACCCTCTCCCCGATCAGGTGTTTGTTGTGGTCCCTCCCAGGCATGGGTTCGTGCCGTTGCATAAAAAGCAAGACCAGGGAGCTGGGCCAGCTGGAAAGGAAATCTGCTTTTCTCCTGTTGAATTAATTTTCTGAGGGATTGGTCTCCGGGTCTGGCTCACAAGACAGTCTGTGCAGAGGCCTGTTCTAGCCCAGCAGGGAAGGCAGTGAGCAGCTGAAGCAGGGGAACGTGAGGCCGTGCCTTCAGGCAACAGCTGGATTTCTTCAGGGTTGCAGAACTGGCGTGGCCCAGGAGAACACTGTGGGACAGGTCTCTTGTTTTGATTCGCTCCAACGCTGAGCTAAGAATCACGTGAGAGACTAAGTCAGTGAGGTGGGTATTTACTTTATTCGGCGCCGGGTGTGTGGGGGATCGCTCCTCCTAACACATTCACCCAGCACTTTTACACTGCACAATATACGACTAAATTCATGCATATTCATTACATTCATTGGAAAAGGAGTGGTTATACAAATTAGTTCATTAGCATATGTGACGCGCAATCTGGTGGTCGCACTGAGGAAGGTCTTTCCTCGGGGGTCGTTCAGATGAAGGCTACCAGTCGTCCTCACTTTGCACTTTTCACCTTTCTTTCTGATGCATGCACAGTCCTTTGCTGGCTGGTTCTGTTATAAATTAGAAGCTTGACTAGGCCAATATTCAAGCAGTAATCAATTTATTAATTAGTATGGTAAAGTATGAGCAAGCTGGGTACAGTGGAGGAGTTTTCCCTCCAACTGCACACTGATAGTTGAGGCTTACAAGTATTTTTAGGGGTACTCAAAAAGCTTTCTCAGCAGTTTCTATTCCAAATTTTCACATATACTTATCAGCAGTTCTTATTCCCAAGTTTTACGTTAGAATGGTATCCCAGCTGTTGGGGTCCGGTTCCCAACAGGAGAAAGAAGTATCCCAGATGGTGGGGTCCAGCTTTCAGATGTGGGTCAGGGACTACTAATCTTATGATAAGGATGTCTAGCTTCCTTTGATCAAAACTATTAATCATTGAGTTCATGTCCATCCTCCTTTTTCAAGCTGCTTTCCAAGGTTTAGGGTAGGAATTAGAAATAAGCATGTTCCCTTTTTTTTATACATTCTAAATTTATAGTTAAAATAAAATCTTTACTACAAGCAATATTCTAAAATTATACTTCAAAATATTATTATTACAAAAATCTTTAAAGTTTACCTACAAGCAAAAAGGTTCTTGTAGAAAGCAACATTCTAAAACTAATTTAAATGTTCCTAAATCAACTAAAGACTTATAAAAGTTAATTATGAACAAAGGATAGATTCAGAGGCCTTCTTCCATGCTTTATTTTCTTCAGTTATTCAGTTAGAATTCATCTTTATAACTGTCCCATGGTCGGGCTCCACACATATCACAATCACAAATACACACGTTACTTGTATTTACCTGACACGAAACACAACTTTGTATTTTACAGTTCGGCGCTTTCTGCTTACAATAGGTTTTGTTCCTCTTATTTTGATTAGGTGCATTCTGTTTCTCAAATCTTGACTAGGCTAAGGCACATCCTGCTTCTTAGGCTTGTGATTAATATTTGCTAACTCTTAATAGTTAACTCATGCTTACTATTATTATTAACTAATAGTTAGCTATTATTGACTAATAGTCGACTCTTGATCAACTTCTTTCAGTTTCAGTGAGATTGTGATGTGAAAGGCTGCAATGTCTGACTGAAAGAACTTTGCCATAGTCTTTGGTTTGGCAAAGTGGACATCAGAAGAAAGGTTTGACTTTGTCTTTTGCTGCTGCTATCTCTGTAAAATGCTGGGTGGATGTTTCTGTGGTTGTGCTAGCTGCTGCCTTGAGCCAGAGCTCAGCCTGATGGCACAGGAGGGACAGATAAGCCACGTCCCTGTGGAGTGCGTGGCGCAGTGCTGAGCCTTGTGTGTGGGAGGCATCACGCAGGTTTGTGCCAGCCAGGTGACCAAGTGGTAACATTGGTCCGTGTGCAGGCTTGTCAAAAACTGCACAAAGTGGTGTTACAGCACCAGCCTCCCGATAAAATTCTTGAGGAGGTCAAGTTTGTAGGCACTGTAACAATGATGTGGCAGTTCACTGAGGAGTGATGCGGCTGCACTGCTCAGTAGGGCTGAGGAAGCAAGGGCTAGGCTGCACAGAGCCTGTCCAGCCTAAGACTGGCTCTGTTGGCCACCCCTGCTATCTGCACTGTGGCTCTGGACCCTGCAGTCTCAGGAGGTGCTGTGCTAAGTGCCCTGGGGTGTGCCAAATCTGCCAGTTGCACTTGGTGACAGGCTGCTACCAGGATCTGCAGCACCATGCTGTAGACAGAAGTGGGCACACATTAAAGGGACCACCTGTCAGCTGTGTATTCCAAGGAGAGTGGGAGAGAGTGCTGGCAAGGGATTCTGCTCCCTAGAAACGAAACCTTCACCGTTACCTTTCCTTAATCTGAGCAGTCCATGCACTTCGGGCAAGTGTCCGTTGCTTTGAATTTACTCTGAAAGTAATACCTCCAGTGCTGTTTGGGAGTAAGATATGGTTGGGCTGTACATGAGAGATGCAGTGCAACTTGGCTGTTGTGTTTTGCAGGAGAATGGCAGATCCTTTTCTGAGTAAGGTTCAGAGATACCAAAAGCAAGGAGTAATTTTTGTAAGTGAGAAAATGGGAACTTGTCTGTAGGCTGGTGGTGACAGAGGTGCTGTCCCTGCCAGGAGTGGCTCTTTGGGCAGAGCAGCCAGTGAGCATCATGTTATGTGAGCAGAAGTAAGACCAGAACCTTCCTGCATATGCTACTCCTATCAGAATGTGACAGGACATCACCCCTACCATGGAAGAGCTTACCTGTAAGCTGGTGTGTCAGCTCTGGATAGTCTCCTCTCCACGTTAATTGATGAGATGACCCAGGCCAGCTCTCTGACTAGTAAGTTGTCACAAGCTAGTGAGTTATTTTTCTCTCTGGCACCAGTAGAGCTCCCAATAAACAGCTGGTCGTGAGAACACATGTGGGGAGATAAGCTAGAAATTCCTCACTGAAAGACACTACTTTTACAACTTTAAAAGCTACACACATTTTCATGGAGGTAGAAGCCTCCTACATACCCCTGGAAATGTGCAGGGACTTCTCCCTGGAGTTTGGATGCAAATTCCATGGTTACTTTCCTGGGAATTGAGAGGAAGAATTTGATGTCTACTCCATCATCTATCTGGTGGTAAATTGCATTGAATCTTAATCTATATTATTTCTTCACTAGCTGAAATACAGTAATATAAGTAATATACGCACCTTTATCATGCACTGTATTTTATCTACTAGTAGTTCTTTTATTTCTGTGGAGTAAGTAGTCTGTTTAAAGTCTCATCAGTGTCCTTTACTAACAAAATTTTAACATTGAAGGTTTCTGTGTAGTAAGAGAAGAAGCTAGAAGTGAGCAGAGAAAGGGGATTTAGCACTTTTAGCTAGTTTGAAGCTGAGTATGTCAGCACTTGTTCATACATCTCTGCAGAGGAGTCTCTGGTAATACATTGGGCCTCTGAGAAGCAACTTCTGGAAGACAGGATCAGCAGCTGATGGGTGAAATACAGCTGAATGCTCTGGGACCTTGCTCCTTCTCCTGGTGAGGGCATGTGAATCTCATTGGGAGAAGGGGAAAAGCAAAATGGAGCTCCTGGAGAGGGAAAAGTTGACTATGGGGCTTTCAATGTGCAGTTCTCTGCTCAGACACACAATTTCCTGTGTAACTGAAAAGAAGTAAACTGAGACAGGACCTAGTGAGTGGGGAGATACAATCTCTCAGGTTTATTTCTTTGCACACTGTTGACCTGCTGTGGTGGGCTGAGTGACCTCCTCACTTTTCTCACCCACAAGGTTTGGATTCCATCTTCTAGGGCTGGAGCTGCCCCTCCTACATATCTGTGCAATATATAGTGAATTAAACCCAGGATCATTAGGAGCTTAACATAAAGAAATACTCTATTTCCACTGTCTCTGTCTATCCCTGCAGTGAAGAGTTAGCACTCGGCTCTCCTGTGTTAGCTGTGGCAAAAGAGTCCAGCAGCATGAGTGTGGGAAGAAGAGACCCAGTTCTGCTAACAGTCAAATACAATACATGAACCCTATGAACTGTGTTGACCCACAAGCACATAGCCCACTCTCAAACACTACTGCAAACAAGATGAAATGGAAGGTACTGGCACTGTACATCATGACCACATGTGCAAGGCTTGACTTGGAACTGCTGTAGTGTCTTAGTGCTGAATAGACTTTTGCATACAGCTCTTGGCCCACAGCAGGTAATGAGATCTAGAAACATGCCCTCAAAGAGTGGCTAAAGCTGGCTCTGGGGCCAGCTGCAGCTGTGTTCGTGTGGGAAGTGCTGAGCAACTCTGCTGTGGTTCCAGGAGCTGAGGTCTTTGAACACTTGGGGTAAGAAGGGGGAAACTGGTAAACAGTGCTGACAGCCCTGTACTGGAAGCTCAGTCTTTTCCATTCTACGCTGTGGCTCCACCACAGTCTGCAGTGAAAGTGAGACAGGTCAGAAATTCAATGCGTTTCAGATGGCCCTTGGGTCCAACAGAATGAGGCTGCATGCATATTGGAGTCTTCACATACATGGATTAGATTGGAAATTACCAGTAGTTATCATTTAGGGTAATAATATCATAGAGCTTTACTGAGGTGCACTGGCCCCATCTCAATCACTTCATCTTTAAATCAAGGTAATGCACTTTTCAGAAAAAGGTGCTTGGGCTCAGTCAGCATCAGTGGGGCTGCTGGCGGTAGGCAGGGTGAAAGTAAGAGTCAGGGTAAGAGTAAGCACCAGGTGCTTACAGGAGCTCAAACCAGCACCAATATCTTCTGGCTTCAAAAATCCTGCTCTAGGCAGAAGGCACAACCTGTAATATTCTTCCTGGTCCATTTTTGTTCCCAAACAACATTATGTTTAGTGTCTTCTCTCGGTTGGTGAGTGGCATCTCTTGGAGCTAGTCAGGCACCCTGTCACCATGTTAAAGTGACCTGAACTTCATTTCTGTTTGCTTATAGGAGTAGTGGTATTCTTTGCCTGTCTTCCAGTTGATGCCATCAGCGTAGCTCCCATGCACACCCATCCAGTACATCCCATTCAGGTTGGAGTAATGGCAGTCATTGTACCACCATGCTCCCTTGTATTCTGTGGCACAGTTAAAGGAGCTCATGTCATTGTCCTGATCTGTTGTTGAAAATGGCATGTCCCTGTGGTACGATAAAGAGTCTCCTGCAGAGAGCACACATTCACAGTTAGTGCAGTAGAGATGACAAACAAACTGTGATGTGTCTTTGCACTCCTGCTGGGCACCAGTGGCCCTTGTCAGGTGCAAGGCAGTTTTATCAATCCTGCTGCTCTCTTGCCCAGGTTGCCCAGGTTTCCTTCTAGTCTTGGACAAAAGTATCCTAAGCTCTGGTAAAATACATGGAGAATTTATCCATGCCTGTGAATCAAATGGGCCCCATTCTCTTCACAGGTACACAGGTGTCACTTCTCTTGCAATGCTCAGGTTCTCTCAGACACACTGAGGTCTGAATTACCAGACAGCGTTGCAGTGAGTGCAAAGCCACACAAACCCAGAGCACTGCTCTCTTAGATATTGGTTTCACTTATTCCTGAATGATGGATATTGAATTTTGAAGATTGTTTACTTAAAAAAAAAACCCCAAAACATCAGGTATTAAGAGGATGGAGTGCTGATGCTGCGTTGAACAGCATCTCAGCCCTGGAAATGCCAGACCTTGTGGGCAAATGTCTCCTGCCAATGTAACCAAAAGCAGAACTTGACCTGGCTGGTGCAGAGCTGTTGGGAAGGTCAGTTCGATGGGTACTCCTCAGGACCAGGCTCGTTTGCTGCTAAACCACAGGGTTGGGCTTGTAGGTAATACTCTGAGTCAGATTTCTTTGGGTGATGGGTGTCCCCATCCATCACTGTACCCAGAGGTCACCCAGTACTTGAGGTACCATGGCCCGTTTTAAAAAAATTGACACAAAATGTCTCAAAATCTCAAAAATTGACTTCCAAAGGAGTGTGCATGATACATCTCTGCATAGAAGCTGAACACTTCTGAAATGCTCTAGGAAACAGACTTTCCCAGTGAGCTGCCTCAAACTTACCAGCATTTCCGCCAAGGAAGTCTCCTAGAACCAGTCTATATTTCTCGAACTCTCCTAAAACTCTGAATGAAGCATACTTGGCAAAATAGTAACTGTTCTCAAAATCTCTCAGGTCAATGCGGAGTTCACAGGGTCCTAGAAGACAAAATGAACAGCAACGGTGCAGGATGGATGGTAGGTGTGCCCTGGATTTCAGGGTGTAGGGTTTAAAGAGCTGTGAGCTAACTTGAGAAGAGCTGCCACTACTTGAGAGATTTTGTTTTATTAAAATTCCTGCAGAGACTCCTATGCCTTTAATGGTTTTTTAGGGAAGCACCTTTTCAGATATGATATGGGTGGTCATGGGCAGGAGTCCTGCACACAGCTGTAACTCCAAGGCAGTGTGTAGATCAGATGATGACCATTCCAAGTAGGAAGATGTGTGTTGGCCTGTCTCCAGGGTAGATCATGTAGCCAGCTTATTCTCTTCCCTGACTTCTAGTTTTGCTGGTTTTGAGAGTGCAATTTCTTGTATGCAATGGACTGCAAGAGCCTGCATCGTGTTTGGGATTAATAGTGGGGACCATAGATGAATATGAGAAGGTCAGAGGTCTACAATGACCCAGTGTGGTACAGGGGTTGCACTCTCATGGCCCCAGCCCAGGACAGAGGCAGACCTTACCCAGAGAGGTGAGGAAATGGATGTTGTCATTCCCCATCCAGAACTCCGTCAGCTGGTTGCCAAAGCCTCGTTTGTATGAATCCCAATCTCGCAAGAAGTTCACTGACCCGTCCCAACGCCTCTGAAAAACCTGAAAGAGACCCTGAGCCCCACCAGCCCATCCCTCTCTCAAAAGCATCCACAGTGTTTGGGAAACATGCCCACCATGGTAAATGCTTCCCCTGAATCAGGACACTCCTGTGGGTGTCTGGGAAGCAAAGCCCAAAAGAATCCCTCACTCAAGGATCTTCTCCGTATGCCCTTGGAAGTGAGGATGAAATGATTTGCTGATTTAAGCAGGGAGTGGTCTGTGGCACTCAGCCTGTGTCCAGAGGGATTCACTCTGGCTTGCAGACCTGAACCTCAGCTCTGTGTTTCCATTTTTGAGCCATCCTTTGCAGCCTTAACCAGAACCACTGTTAGGAACATGTAAATTTCCCTCTCCTTATCCTACTCACAATCCATCCCCCACCATCTGTGTCCATGTCGCAGAAGACCGTGGTAGCATTGCAGTCTTGGGGGTAGATTGTGTACCAGCCACTCAAAATCTTTCCTTTGGCCAACAGTTCTTGGCAGTTCCTGGGTTCTGTGCAAATCAAAGAGATCAAGTGGAAAGAGTTATAATGTGTTTACTGATTCAAGGAGCACATCAGCCTTGAGCCTTTGAGTCCTTCAGCACCCAGCTGCCTCTTTGTACTGCAGGATCCTAATGTAGAGCTCGTGTGAACCAAACCCTACCATAGCTCCTGAGCCCATATGTTGCAGGGGAGTTGGGCACATTCTAAGGAAAAGATGGTCTAAGGTGCTGAGACTCCTCTCATCTGCAATGACTTTGAAGGTCTGAATGATGGAGCTGCTCTGAAAAGGATGACAAACTCATGATCCAGGAATTTGTCACAGTTCCAGAATGTATGCAGGGCACAGAGAGTGTGTGGGTAGTTGACAGCAAAGGAGTTAGTGACCCAGAGACAGGTCCCTCAAATGTAGTGAACATTGTTCACCTCATCCTCTATGGATTGAATCATAGAATCATCCATGGTTTGGGTTGGAAGGAACCTTAAAGCTCATCTCATTCCACCCCCTGCCATGAACAGGGATACCTTCCACTAGACCAGCTTGCTCCAAGCCCCATCCAAACCTGGCTGTCCTGGGTTGATGCTAAATTATATCCCCTTTGGCTGTTCAGCTCAGAAATAAGTTTTGTACCTTTAAAACTGGATCTGAGAGTGAAGGAAAAGCGGTGGAATGTCTGAGGCAGTTGTTTTCTAAACATAAAGATGAGAGTTTTCAGCTTTCCCTCACACGCGGCCTGTGCTGTCAGCAGTGTGGACGGCGAGAGAGAGCTCTCCTTTGCTTTTTGTTAGTTTTTGGCCGGCTGAGGCACAGAAGTTCTCCGGACTGTGTTTTTTTTTTCCTTTTTCTTGGAACTGTTTGAACCTGCTCTGGACTAAACACCTAAAAGGCCACCAGGAGCTCACACCTGTGGCCTACTGGGCCTGGCCTGGGCCCGGCCTTTCCCAGCCCTGAGGGACCGACAGCAACGGAGCTGAGCTACAGCCACGGGAGAGACTTTCTGAATTTGGCATCTCTGCAGGGCACACAGAGGTTTTGTTGTTCAGTGTTGTTCATTTGTTGTGCTGGAGAGTGCTTTGACTGTTCAATAAACAACTTTTTTCTACTTTCCTCCAAGGAAATTTTTTTTCCTGTCCCGAAACAGCTGGAAGGAGGGGCGGTTTGGATTCGCTTTCTAGAGGGACTCCATCCAGAGGTTTCTTCCCAAATTTGTCCTAAACCAGGACACTGGCCTTGGACACTTTCAGGGATGAGCCACAGCTTCTCTGGCCAGCCTGTGCCAGGGTCTTATCACCTTCTGAGTAAAGAATGATCTCCTAATATCTAATCTAAATCTCTCCTCTTTTAGCTATAAATTGTTCCCCAGTGTCTGTCACTTCCCGTGTAAAAAAAAAATCACTCTCCAGCTTTTTTATAAGCACCCCCTACGTACTGGAAGGCCACACTGAGGGCTACCCAAGACACAATACTTTTGAATATGTACATTGATATATATTTATAAATATGTATACATCTTATATACACTTTTTTCCCTCCCCAAAAGCATACCTGCTGACCGAAGTTCAGATTCACAGGTGACTGAATGGTCCCTATCAGACAACCCAGCCTACAGCTGCATCAGTAGCTGTTGTAGGGAAAGCCTGGGGAGATGATCAAAGACGGTGATGCTGGTGGTGCAGGTGTCCCAGTGTGCTGTGTGTGATACATGGATACACAGCTGTACTAGGCTGTCTTGTGATCTCCCTAGCAGGGAAATGGTCCTGAGCTTGGCCGTTTCCTTTTCCTTCCTATTAGTCAAATCTTTTACATGCCCAGAGAGCTGTCTGGGGCAGCAAGGGAGCACTTCAGTAGCATCCCAATCTGTAAGGTGTTACAGCAGCTTTGATCTATCTGAGCCTTTTCATGTTATTGTGACCCTACAGCATCCAGTTGTATCCAGTGCAGGTTGTAGCTCTGCTTGAACTTCAGCTCATAGAGACAGATGGGGCAACTGAAAATAGTTTCTTTTATTTTTCATCTCTTCTTCCAATGAATAAGTTAATCTGAGCACTATCACACACATGAACTCCACGAGTACTAAAGGTGTTGCTGCAAGTGCAGGAGTAGAACTGCCTTTGAAGTAGCCACATATCCATACAGCTGTTTGTAGTGGTTTCATCTTATAAATCAGGACGCTGAGTCTCTGAAAAACTCAGATAGACCTCCTCCAGGACACACAGAGGACAGGACATCTAAGTAGTGCTCAGAGGACATGACTTTCCCAGCATGGCTGGAGTAGAGTAGACCCACAGAAGCTGCATATGTCTGTGAGAAGCAAAGATAACAGTGATATTTCCTCACTCCATCCTTCAGTGTCTCTCTGAATTAATTTTCCTATCCTGTCCTGACTTCTGGTGCAAGTTGTCCAGTAGTACACCACCATCCACTCTGCAAAGCTGACCAGTGTCATGAAGACCTAGGATGAAACTCACCCCAAATTTCTGGAAATCCAGGCTCCCCTTTTGTTCCTGTTGGACAAACAACACCATAAATTGCTCTCCACCTTCACACCCAGCGCTCCCCTTTCCCAGTACTTGTAATTTGTCAAGACAAATCCTGCTGCAGTGGAGAGTTGTGATGTTAGAGAAAGTGTTTGGCTCCTCTGCACCAAGCAAATGAAAGGCATAGAGAAACTAGGCAGGAAGAGTTGCTCAGTTAAAAGCTGTCCTGGCTGCTGCCACGCCCACAAGAGGAGACCCACCAGCCTATCTGCACAGGCCCAGGAAAGCACAGAGGGGCAGGTGGGAAGCCAAGTCACAAACCCCTGGAACTACAGCAATGACACCCAAGTATGTGTGTGTATATATATATATACACAATGAGAAGCAGCTTTGCCTCTCTTGGCCTGTTGGACCTGGCATGATTTCCTGCTGGCATCTGTTTTAGGGCTTAGAGGTCCAAATGGTGAGACTGGCACAAGACATATCTGTTGGACCTGGCTGCTCTGCCTGCTGCTGCCCAGCCCATGGAGCTGTGTACCAACTGTTTGTGTCAGTGAGTCCCACTGGGCTGCGACATGTGAGATGGGAGTGGGTGATTGTGAGAAGGAGGAAGAAATGCACCTTGGAAAGGCAGAGTTACAAGTCCCATCAGGGGAATGGCTGATGCTGGCACAAGGCTTTAGCCGCTGGTTCGGGAGCAGCAGTAACAACTGGAGCACTAGGACCATCTGTCAGACCAGTGGTGTTGGACCCAGTGATTGCCAGCCAAACTCCAAAGAGGGAAGCCACAGTACAGATAGTGCTCAGTGGTGGGTGCCCTCACATGCAGGATGATGGCACATGGGAAAAAACCCCATATTTCCCTAATACCATATTGCAAGTGCTGGTGGACACATGTTCTTCTGTCACTAGCAGGAACTGAATTTCATTCGAAGCTCTGCACATTGCCATAGCTTGGCAAAGATTAAGAGCTCTGCCCAAATCTGGCTGGTCCATCAGCCCTGTGGCTTCTGCAGCTGATGGTGCCAGGTGACATTACCAGCTGCCTGAGCTGAAGGCAGTACCTGTTGCTGAACATCTGGTTTGGGAGCAGGACTACCCACAGCATGTGGGCCAGGGCAGAGCCTGTGATATGGTATAACTGTCACCAAACAGCCCCATTCAGTCTCTATAACTGCTCCCATCTGGTGTGTTGTACTAGAACAGTACAGGGTGGAAGTTTACAAAGTAGCTCATGTGATAAATTCAGCACATGATTTACCTTTCAGTCCTGGGAAGCCAGGCTCTCCAGCTGCTCCTACAAAACAAGAAGAAAATGGGCTTCACAGACTATCCAATGCCAATGAATTACTGTGCCTCCACAAATGGCTGCTCCAGCCCCTCTATATGTCCCAAATGTACAGGAGAGGCTGTCAAGAGATGCAAGGCTACAGTGCTCGGCTGAGTGTCCCAGGTGGTGCTGCTGCCTCACCCTGGCTGCTCTCTTGATCATCAGTATCTCTCAGGAACATCAGGAAGAGCCTGCAGAGCCTACAGGGGAGAGAGAGCTGCTGCTCTATCTCTTGGAATGTATGAGTCACAGTTCCATTTCGGTGACTTTTTGTGGGGGCTTTCTGTTTACAGTCAGGCACTTGTGAGATTTCAATTAATAGGGTTTGTTCATCTCCATCTTTAAGTTCAAGTCTTGGGTGCTTTTGGCCAGGAAATAGCTTCATATTAAGCATGTAAAAAGGATTACTTCCCTGCTAGTCAGTTCCTACAGTTCCCTTGTGCTGGCAGCTAGATTCTTTAGAAGAGACACTTTTCCAGTGTTTGCAGCACATGTCCTGTGGAAGGTCCTAAGCAAGCCTGGGCGATGAAAGCCAGTTTCTCAACAGACATCATCGTCTTCAGGGGTTCATCCCATTACAAAGGAAACCTCATCCTGTGTGTGTGTGTAATCTCATTATCACCATCAAGTGGGCACTGCTCACCAAGTCGAAGGCTGTGGAGGCTGCTGAAAGTGGTGATGTGCCTAGACTTGAGCAGCAGGCCTATGCCAGAGTTGACTTACAGGATGGATCCTGGGCACTGTGTGACTAACACTATCAGTATTATTTACCTAAAAATAGATGACAAAGATGATAATGCTAGCTGTTCGTAACCTTATATAGCTATCTGCAAGAAATGTATAATTTAAAAAAACTTTTCCAACTGACAAGAATAGAGGCTTGTTTGTAGGGTGTTTTTGAGGAAAACCCTCCTAACCAAAGCCTGGGCTCTGGATCTGGCTAAGTGGGAAGCATACCATCAGATCCAGGTGTTTCTGTGCTAAAAATATAAGCAAGTCACTTTGACTTGCTAATTTGCACCTATAAACACTGGGCTCCCTTTCAGAGTGCATTTGCAGACCTCAGCTACAGGTCGGTGCATTGTGTAGGATTCCCCAGTTGCCAGGAAGGGTTCTCCAGGTCCTCGCTGCGAAATGGGGTTCCACAGCAACTCCAAACTCTGGATG
The DNA here is from genome assembly GCA_013397245.1 of Thryothorus ludovicianus. Classification (NCBI taxonomy): domain Eukaryota; kingdom Metazoa; phylum Chordata; class Aves; order Passeriformes; family Certhiidae; genus Thryothorus; species Thryothorus ludovicianus. The sequence goes on along the minus strand of VZTB01012119.1, from coordinate 23,635 downwards.
ATGGTAAAGTATTTAGGCAATTGGTGATGTATCTTTCTCCATCACTATCCTGCCTCTTGTATAGTAATGATTAAGTGCATTGCCTTTCTAGTTTTGGCTTGTTGCCAAATCCAAGCATGTGGTTTTATTGAGTGTATTATTTTACCTTTGTGTTGCCTTTATATTCATGATAAAATAAAGTTATTCTTTCCATTGGTGTCTGTGTTCTTTAAATTGCCCGTCAATTGGCAGAACAAGCACACAGTATAGTGTGTCTGCATCAGACCTCTGGGCTGAAGCTCCACAGAGAGGTCCAAAGCTCCTCAGAGCTGGGGGGCATTTGGGCAGACCTGTTGTGCTGGAGGCAGGTTAGGGTAGGAGTGGTGAATGGGGAGAGGTCTGATTTTAGGGTCAGTAGGAAATTTTGAGAAGAGCAGTATCTTCTTCTGTGTTGTGGTCCCACTCAAGGACATTTTTTCTAGTTGCTCGCTCCATGCAAGAGCCATACCCCCAAATCAGGCATTTCCTATGCTACTTGAGGACTGTTTCTTAGCCTATGGTCAGTTCATCTTTTTAGACCCAGTCTCCCAATGCATGTCCCGAGCTTGGGGGCATTTGAAGATTAGACCTGCATATGTTACACATTACCTTTTGCACCAGGTGGTCCTGCTTTCCCGGGGAATCCCTGGTCTCCCATTTCTCCTGTAAAGAAACTCATTTTTATCTGCACGTTACAAACTGACCAGCAGGGGGAGTCACAGAAGCCTTGGCTTTCATAGAAACAAGGGAGCCAAGTTAATTAGATTCAGTCTTGCAACATAGTTTACTCTTTAACTTTACTCCTTTTTTTTTTTTCTATTGAAGCCTTATTACGCTGGTACTGCCATTTAAAGTCTTAATTTGCAGTTTACATATGAATTCTTATGAGCTTTGATACATCATGGAGCCAGTCCATGGATTTTGCTGTGGTGGATCAGCTCGCTCAGATGATGTGATTCAACTTCTCTTAGTTGGCTATGAAAACTCTGGAGGACCCCCATCTGCCTTGCTCCTCAGAATAGAGGTTGCCAGCACATTACCTACACTGTTCCCCAGAAGACAGGCAGGAGCATCTCAGCCTCCCTCCCACCCAGACTATTCAATATAGATCCAGGAAATAAATGGATGATATTCTGTAAAGAAATGAATGAGACACTTCACACCCCAAGATCACATCAGATTTATGACAGGACTCAAGGAAGACACAGGTCACTCCATGTGTATCAGCATATGTCTAATTGGGGTGTTTTCCACTCCAATTCTCCAGTTCCTCACAGCAGCCAGTGCCAGGCCAGCTACTGCTGCAGCCTCAGCTTGCTTCCCCTATCCAAACAACAAACCCATCTCATATCACAGTGCTCATCACTGGCTTTGGGTGCCTCACCTTTTGTTCCTGGGAGACCTGGTTCTCCTTTTGGGCCAGAGACACCTGGGATCCCTGGACATCCTTGAAGAATGGCAAGTCGGTCAGCATCACCCAGTCCCACTATTCTCACCACTTTACTCCTAAGACAGTCTTTAATAATAATCTCTGTGGAGATTATTAGGGTTCTGAAATATCTCGGAGAAGAAATCAAATACTTTGAAGTTGAGGTTTGGAAGTTTCAGGGTGCTGTATGGATTGACAGACGGCATTGAGGATCTCACATATTAGAGGAGCCAGACTCTGCATCTCTCTGGCTTCAGGGGAGTTCAGTGGAAGAGGAGGCTGATAAATACGACATTGCATGCATGACAAATATATTACAGTTAATAAAACAAAAGCTGAGAAGTGCCCCAATGGGGTATTGATAGCAGAGTAAGTGATACTGATGGATCTGTGGTCAGTAAGGGTAAGGGTTCTTCTGCATTTCCTGATGGCAGGCCTGTTTGAAATTTTGCCCCATGGTCTTCCTGAGGAATACAGTCAGAACACGGTGCTGCGCATCCCCAGGCTGATCCTTTGTATTGCTCTGTATCCTTTGGTAACTGCACCGAGGCCCTGCTAACAAAAAACCCGAACCAGAGGGGAAATCCTCACTGGAGACTGTCTGCTCCTAGAGACCCCACTAGTGAGGGAATGATGTTCCGTCACTAGTTGGAGCCAGCAGCTTTCTAAAGCAGCAGCTGAGACTTCAGCCTCCCCCTTACTCTTCTCTTGCTGGCAGCTGAATTTAAAAAAGCATAGAAAGAAAAAAAATCATAGGCTACTTCTCCACTTCCCCCCTCCCTTCCCAACCTCCTTCTCTAATCAGGGGAGATGAAACAAGCTGTCTCAGTGAGATGGCAGTAAGATTTGTACTCTACTCACCTGAGCAGGTGTCCTCAGCATCACAAATAGTCACTCTTAGGCTGAGCAGTACCAAGAGGGCTAGGGCTGCTGTCTCCATGGCCAGCACTGCTCTCTGCACAGCTCCTCTCAGCTACCTCCTGGGCACTGTAGTCAGCACTGACCCATCCAGGCATTTTATATCCAACTAACAGCCTCAGTGTAAGCTCCGCCTCTGCACTTGCCCACTGGCCGCTCTCAGGTCTGGGGCCTGGCTAGGTCTCAAGCTGTTTCACAGATATGCTTCTTTCCAAAAGTTTGATGGGAACGTTCTTGCCTGGCTGTCCCAGCCTGCCTCACCTTTCCTCTGCAAATTTTGGACGTCTTTCCCTTCTAATATTGTATTTCTAGAGAAAATGAGCAAGCAAAACCATATTTACCTAAGTGCAGACAGCTCCCCTCATCCTGCCTGGTAGTAGCCCTTTATGAAGAACAGAACTTACCGTGTAGATGAGGAAACTGAGGCACTGAGATTCAAAAGCCCAAGGTCAGCTGAGGCCAGTGGCAAAGAGAGGCTACACAGCGTGGCGCATACTCCAGTGCTTTTCCTTCCCGGCAGCCCAGCACCACTTCTCAGCCCTTCAGGCTTCCATTTGTACATGATTCATGAATGACAAAGTTAAAACTCAGGCAAGGATAGGTAGACAGAGCATGTTTGNNNNTGTGTGCTGGGGATTTGTGAAGCTGCCCCCCCCCCCAGCTGTTCACTATACTAGTAAGCAGGATTTCTGGTTTCTCTTACCCTGTGCTTTGCTCATTTGTAGCAGCGTTACTAGAGGTCCAGTCTGCTTCATCAATTCTGAATCCCATATTATTTTCAGACCCAGTGCCTGTAAAGTTTATGAATTTGAGTAGAGGACAGAACTTAAGTCTTTCCTCCTTATTGTTACATCCAAGTTCAGAGAAGACAGATTTCTTGGAGATTTTCCCCAGGACAGAGGCAGAACACAGTTCCCCCTCACGCACTTCTATCATAATGTGCCTCTAACAGCCCAACTTCCAATGATAAATGATAATTAAGCAAATGGAAGAAGGTGAGTATAGATAAGTATTTGATTGTCGCTTAAATTCTGTGTCCCCAGACATACACTCATACGCATACTCTTACTCATGTATGTAATAATATAAAATAATAACTGTCTTGGTTTAGGGCAAATTTGGGAGAGGGAAAAAACAAACTCCTGGACGGACCACCCCTCCCCTTAGCTGAATTGGGATAGGGAAAAAAAATTCCTTGGAGGAAAGTGGAAAAACGTTGTTTATTTAACAGACAAAGCACACCCCAGCACAACAAATGAAGGAACAACCCTGAACAACAAAAACCTCTTGCTGCTCCGCAGAGATGCCAGAAAGTCTCTCTCGTGGGCTGTAGCTCAGCTCAGTTGCTGTTGGTTTTTCTGGTGGAAAGGCCGGGCCCAGGCCAGGCCTGGTGGGCCAAAAGCTGAGCTCCTGGTGCCCTTTTGGGTGTTTAGTCCAGAGCAGGTTCAAACAGTTCCAAGAAAAAGGAAAAAAAACGCAGTCCGGAGAACTCTGCTTCAGCTAGCTAGAAAAAAACTAACAAAAAGCAAAGGAGAGCTCTCTTCTGCAGTCGACCCACTGCCGACAACACAGCTGTGTGTGTAGGAAAGCTGAAGACTTTTCTTTATGTTTTGAAAACAACTGCCTCAGACATTCTACCGCGTCTCTTTCACTTCCAGATCTAATTTTTAAAGGTACAACACTTATTTCTGAGCTAAACAGATGAATGGGGATACAATTTAGCATCAACCCAGGACAATAACCCAGTAGATTATGCAGTAATTTTAATTCCTAAGAAACAATTCTGGCAGGGAAATGCACACCTTACTTTCCTTCTCCCATTTGGAAAATCTGCAGGAAAATCAGAGGAGTTGTGACAAGATGGGCGGCAGTCAAGTTTGGGTTTTGTTTTGCATTTCTTCCTTCAGGAGGAAGCTTCCCAGAAGGAAAGAGAAAAAGGATTGGCAGGTGCTAGGGAGAGAGACATCCATGCAGGGCAGCTCTAAGGTGACTGGGAACTGTACACCACTCTTTTCTAATGTGTAAAGCCTGTGCTGCCCATCTGCAATGGACTGGTATCTGGACCATGGGGCAGGTGGAGGTGATGTAGAGCCAACCCCCTACACTGAGAAGCCTTCTCCTGCCCAGTGCCTCTTCTGCTCTCTTTGTGGCAACAGCTGCAATACTTTCTTTTAACTGGAGGCAAAAGCTGCTGTCTTCATCTCTTTCCTTTCTGTAAATGATTCCAAAAAGCAAAGGCCTTGCAGATTACCCCATAGTTACAGTCTCTCTAAGACTCAATCTAAAAATAAGTAAAAATGGTTTTCCCAGGTTTTCCAGGACCATTAGCAGGATCCAGCTCTAGGTTGGGCTGAGAATGCATATTATGGAGGCAGCTGTGATGTATCTGCCCAGCACTGATGCATCCCCCTTAGTGTTACCAGCTGTGGGCTCCATTCAGCCTGAGGGACATCAATATCTCCCCACTTTCATCTCAGAAAGCAGCAGTGTCCTTGTTGATGCAGCTACTTTTGGGAGCAGGGAGGAAGCTGCCAATGAACAAGCTTAGTCTAAAGTAGGTCAGACTCCCGAGGGTAGATTTTGAAATTGGCACAGAGATCAATATGTCCTTAATTGCTTTTCCTCATCCCAGCACCCAGTGAAGGTTGCAGAGGGCTGATTAGGCTTCAAAGTGTACAAAGATCTTACATCAGAGAACATCCTGACTTCAGATAATCTTGACGTATTCCACATTTTGCAACACCACCAAAGAACAAATGTGATTTTGAAAATATGATGTTCTATTTCCAAAACATTTTATTTTTTTTTTCCTCAGTGTTGCCATTTTGTAGGAAGCTTCTGAACACATAAGTTTCAATGTAATTATTGAAATTCAGCTTCCTGGGTATGCTTCAAGGTTGAGAAGATAGTTCAAAATAAGGTAACTTTCAGCTTCTTTTCTAAACTTACTCCTAACAAAAGCAGCATCCAGCTGCATTGTGGTATGTAATATTTGGCCCTAAGACTAGCTCTTTATCACTGGTATGCTATAAACCAAGACATACGCCTTTAGACGTATGCCTTTTCAAAACCACAAATTCACTCACCAATGATTCCCTTGTGCTGGATTTCTCCCTCTCATACATAAGGTTCCTGAGCTCTAACATGCAATTTTACTAGCAAGCCATGTGCAGAGTCATGTCTTTTCTAAACCAGCGTTTTCCTCAACTTCAGTGTAGCCCCAACTCACCCAAAGGCCTTGCAAGGTATCAAACTGGGTCCATTCAGCCTCTGCTTTGAGCTTAAGGTGTGGGTTTTTAATCTACTCCCAAGTCCCTTTTTTGATGATCCTTGCCTGATCTCTTGCTATCCCACTGCTATCACACCTCACTCTTGACTTAGCTTAGGCAGCTCAGAGACAATGATACCTACTTTGCCAGCTAAGACCTGGCATTCAGGTCTCCAGAGCCACTTTCTGTATTTCTTCTAGGAAGAGGAAAACACCTTTTAATTTCTTTTTTTATACAGAGGAAGCCTATAAAAAACAACTGTAAAAGTACATAATCTCCTACCTTCCTTGTTTTAACCGTCTACATTCTCAATTACAAATCCACCTTGATTTCTTGACAGAAAGAGCAAAGACAGACCATTCAACTGATTGCAATTTCTCTGAAATAGCAACAAAACCTGTAGTTACATAAATGCATAATGAACCTTTCCGTTTACAGCTTTAATACCTTTCTCCACCCCCAGTTCTATCCATGAGCTTCACGTCATCACTGCCAACCTAGATGCTGTTACATTTCTGCTTATTTGCATGTATAAATACAATTTAATGAAAAAATATTTCAAACTTATTTTTACATAAATAAAAAAACAATGAAAAAAAAGCCATTACTGACAAAAAAATCCTTACCTTCTTTCCAAGAAGCTGGTGGTTATGTTGTTGGGTTTTCAGGGCCTTGCAATCCTAACTGAAAATTCCATGTCAAAATCACCCAGTAAAGTGGTAATTTCTGAAATCAAGAGATTCAGTGTGCCGACACAGATCAGTATGGGAAGCCTTAAGCTGAGAGTTTGCTTCTCTTGAAATCTAAGGAGGCCATCCTGCTAAACACAGTATTTTCAGCTTTGTAAAATTCATGCCTGTGTGAGGGCCAGGAGCAAACTGGAACAAACTGCTCCTGTCTGAAGGTTCCCAGAAGAATGCCATCTACACCTCTTGGCTGTTTGCAGTGATCAAAAGTAAGGACAACAGGCATCTTTGTTAGTGTATGGGCTGTTGCCATATTAATGGAAAAAGTGGCCAATACAAAGATGGTTTCATTCAGCAGGGAACAACTCAGAGTATTTATTAGCAATAGTTGTGAACATTTCTTAAAATAAAACAGGTTTAAATAATAGGCTTAATGCTATGCATGCTTGGCCTAGCCTCTAAAAGGACCAAGAAAGCATATCTACTCCCTTTGCTCTTCTCACTCAGGCCTCATCCACTACAAGAATGTTCAGAGCTCATTGCTGAAGCTTTCTGTGCATTTCAGTTATAATAATTCCAAGATGAAATCCAAAATTATTCCAAAATTAAATACAAGAGACTGTAGAAAATGTTACATCATGTTCAAATGTCTCCTTCATCCTCCAGAAAAATAGACACTACTTTATATTACGGCATGGCTCACTGCTGCTCTGGGGAAAGGCATACTGATCCTTCTAGGAATAAGACTGACTTGCCAGGAAATAGAAAAATAATCTATTTCTAGAACTGCTCACTATAATTAATTTAATTGGTTTATATTGGTGTAACTTCCACAATCATTCACTTGCAGGGTAACTGCAAGACATATCTCCTCTAGATTTTGTAGAGAAGTACACTGAATATAAGGTTTGCTGCATGCAGTAATGTTTTGGAATAAGGTTTTGGTTTTCCTCTACTTTCTGTTACAGAAGCTGTTGTTTAGCAACCACCCTGTTGAAGTCCTCACTCTGGGGACTAGTGGTGGAAACAAACCTAACCAGTCAGTCTACAGTTCTCTGATTCTACTACAGAACTCAGAAACTCAGAAATGGCCAAAAGAAGTAGTCTACAGCAGCAAGAATAACAAAAAACAAAAGAGAAATTAATCCTACCTAGATAGTCTAAATAAGTGTATGGCAGCATCCCTTAGTAAAATGGTACAAGAATACTCACTGCAGAAGTGCTGTCTAGGAGCTGCAGCTAGGCAGAGGAGCACCAGTGAAACATCTGTTGTCAGAGTTTGGGAGCTTCAGTAAGATATAACTTTCAATTTGCTCCAGGCTCAAAAGTCCAGCTTGTGATCCTGTGCAACAAACTACATACTGTTTCCTAGCTAGAGGACGTATGATTTCCATTTGCAGCACCTGTTTTCTTATTTAAAAGTACGATAAAAATAAAGTTACTTCTTTTGCTGGAGAAAGCTTTGTCTGTGGGTGTTTTCTGAAAGATTGCCAGGGGCCTAAAACCAAAATAGTGATTGTCTTCTACAAAAATGAACCCCACAAGCCATGTGCACTCCAGTGGGTCTAAAGGAAGGCTATTGGCTTTATCCTAGCTCAAATGCAGCCTAAAGCAGTAACTCAGCATTCTATAAAAACAGTAATTGCAACTATCTGAGCAAATATGGCTTTTGGAGATAGCAGCTCTCTCTATTTTACAGGACAGTGCAGCTATACACAAACCACGCTCTTGCTTGTATTGGCTTTGTATGGTTTCCTAATGCTATGAAATGAGGAGTGAACATCTAGAACCTCCCTGCAGTACCTGAATGGAAACTTGCAAACAGCAGTTTGTAGTTTTTACTGGCATCTCTCCAATTTGTTCTCAGAATATTCTCCCCAGCTACCAGAATCTTCTTCTTAAAGCCCCTAAAATTTCCCACTACCATCCCTGTCTCCATTTCTTGCAACGTTGCTAATTCTCCTTATACCCTAACTCCTCCATCAATCCTACAGCAACCCTCTCAAGCCCTCTACGTGTTTTCCTGGTTACTACTTATTTGGCATAAAGCCCTTGATAAGGTAATTAATTATTTAGAGCATGTGCTGATTTGCCTTCAGAACACACAAGGGCACAAGATTTCCCTGTAAGGTGTTCTGGGCTATCTCCTATTTGCACAAACCAGTTTTAATTCTTGAGGGCTGGTGAAACAAAAAAATGGCAAGAGCTACAGCAGAAACACAGAAAGCAAGTTGGTGCCCAGCTTTGTTTCCTTTAAAAGACTAAAATAGCAAATCTTGAACAACACAGAAATGCTACCATAACATTCAGTTTGCATGGAAAATGCTGTTGAAAAGAAAGGAAAAGAGATCAAATCCTCTGTTGGTACTCCAAGAGGCATCTGCAGTACTAGAGCTATACCAGTGCCATTTCAAATAATTATCCAAACTGATATTGCTTGCAAGCTATCTGCCTTAGCTTTGTGACCAGAAGGTTAAAATATTTTCGTGAAAATAAAAAAGATGTTAGAATTAGTCACATAAGATAGTCTGATAAAAGTGTGTATTACATGTGAGTAGATGCTCCAAGAGTGCCTTACTTTGCCCCTTAGGTGGTTATACAGTGTATGACTTCTAATTCCATCTGATATTTTTTCTTGCCTCTCTGAGGGTGCTAAACAAAGAGTTCTCAGACTTGAGTATTTGGTCTTACCTCCTATGTTTAGTGTGGAGTACTAGAACATTCCTGCAGGAAATTAGTACCTGAATCCAGCATTATTGATTTATTTCTTTTCAATTGAAGACTTAATTACAAACTGTGAGCTTCAGACAGATTAAATAATTAACCTTCATGAGAACTCTGTGAGACCAGCAGGCTGTATTACAATCTGAGCCTCAGGGAGATTACACCAGTCAACGGTATTCACTGGTTCTGAATGCCTCACGTGGAATTACTTGATTTGTTATAAACATGAGGATACTCTATATGCAGCCTTTGTCAGCATGCAGCTCTTAGCAGGTATGGCTTCCACGGATCCTTTCCCAGGCTGTCAGGAAGGTCATCTATACAATGAAATCCATCCACTAATAAGCTAATGTATAAAATCTGGGTAGTAAGGGAACACTACAACAGGGAAATAACTGGTTGTTATTTTACCTGATGGACTAAAAAGAAAATTGTCATGGATAGACTTGAAAGAAGTCTCTATTAATCTCTACCCTGCCTCTTTTCCTGCTGTCTTATCTGAACTTTTGGATAGATCTATTCTTTTGAAGGTTAATTCTGAGTGATTGCTTAAATCCAGGTGTCATTTAAAGCTCACAAGAAAAAAAAAATCTACTACAGTTGTCAATTCCCTGAACAAATGGGCTTTTAAAATCATTTCTCTCTGGAGGGTAGGAGTGAGTTAAGGAACAAAATCATTCATCACATCTGCTGCAAAGATGAATGATGAAGAGTCAGTGCATTTTTATAATTAGCTAATTTTAGCAAGAAAAGTACTGCTGTATATGATCTGTTTCAATTTGAGAGGGTCAGTCAGTGTGTGAAGTCCCTCCTGTTGACCTGTCCTTAGCATCATCTGCTGCTACAATGCAGCGTTTGATCTCTCTGGGCAAACCTGTCCAAAAGTATTGCAGCCTGGCATGCTACATGTTTTATTGAAGCAATAATATTTCCATCAGCAGCTTTTAAAGGTTTCTTTTTTCCAGTGCTGGGTCATCATCTGCTCCTAATTCATACCTTGCTATTGAATCTGTTCTTCAAAGGCTGTCAGGAAGGAAATTATTCAATTTCCTTGAGTAACCATTCAAATAGTAGTGAACAGCCTCGAACCTGGGAGACCTGGCAAGCATCACATCCATCTTGTTTTTGTTCTTCTTCAGAAGGGAACATGGAGAAATGGTTTCTGCTAGAAACAGCCCCACAGTGAGGGTTGCCTGTGGTGATGACAGGTGTGGAATATGGGAAGCTATAAAGTTTCTTTTGCTTCCCTCTGCCTGCTCAAACATTCATAGGGGGAGGAGAGGATGTGATATATGGCCCGGCAGACCAAAGCTGTCTAGCCTGGAAGACTTCATACAGATGGCATAGGGTGGGGAGGATGTGAGATCTTCCCAGCCAGGTACCACTTTATAAAGAAAATACTGGAGAGAAGAAGCAGGATAGACACCTTGCTCTGCAAACAAAACCTGGCTGTTCAGACAGAAGGAAGCAAAGGAGGTTGGCAGTTTCACCCCCCCTACCCCCCTGCTGATGCACAGGCTGGGTCTCAGGGCAGCTGTGCAGCCCTTCCCCGTGGCACTGATCCTGAACTGGAATGTTGTGGTGTTGCCAAACCCGGCCCCAAACCAGGAGAAGATAAGCCCTGACCATTTGCTCCCGACCCAGGCACACCCACAGCCCTTCACAGGGTGTTGGTTACTCATCCCCACCTTCTTGTTTTCACTGCAAAGAGTCAGCTGAAATGATTTTCAAATAGCTAAGAGCCCAAAGCACACTGGGAAAGGCAGGTTTAACACAAAATACATGGCCACAAGAAAAAAAAATCTCATTTAGCACAGGGTATTGCTCTTTACTTCCTGCTTTCCTTCATAAAGTTATGTGCATTTCTATAGAACATTCTGTAAATAGGGGTGAGGAAAATCCCTCTCCTAGAGATAGAATTAAGTGATTATGCATCCAAAAATTACTCAAAATTTTAAAACTTAAGCAGCACAGAGTAGTTCCTGTCCACAGCAAGTCTGGCACACCTCATTTCTATTTAAGTGACACTGGCCACTTTGGCCAGGGTTATCTCTGTGTCTCAGGCACTAGAGACTGCAGTGACCAGGGCACAGACAGCCTGAAACCAGAGCAGATCCCTCTGAATTAGCAACATGCTGAGGACAACTAGGGACAGGAATGAGCAGAAACCATCAGCCTCTGGGGCTGTGACTTCATTTTAATCATAGAGAATATTCCAAATGTAGGGATGCAGCTCCTCAGACCCTCTTACCACAAAAGCCAGATATGATCTAGTTCTCCTGTCCTCCAAAAAAAAACCACAGGAATTCGAATTTTGTGTTACTTTTAGAAATTTCATCTCAGCTTTGCAAAAAACAATCCCTGCAGGTCCCTGCTTTCCAGAGCACCAGTTCTTACTGATCTCAGTTCCCTGGAAAAAACCTGCCCAGCCCAAATTTGAGCCAGCAACAGCCACAGCCTGGCTGAGCAGAAGTCTGAGAGGTCAGAACCTTCCCCTGGACTGCTGCACTTGGGAGTTAGACCCAGCTACAAACACATGTCTGGAAACAGCCTCCAAAATGTTCTAGGATCAGACCTTTAAAATGGCTCCAAAGGGCAACAGCTCCAGTCCTCGAGTCCTTGTCCTAGCCTTGGCTCACTCATACACACACAAGAAGCCAACAGTCACACAGGCCCTGCTTGCAGAGTTTCTGATGCAAACCCTCGCCTTTCCCTGCTCAGCGCTGAGGGAAATCTGACAGAGGATTAATAAACAACTTTTGCTGAGAGCAGTCATCACCCCAAGGCTTCTGGCTTGGCAAGATTTTGCAGTGAATGGACCCAAATTCAATTCCTAAATCTAAATCTCTAACTTAGAAAGACACCAGACAGTCAATCAGACCACAGAATCAAAAGACTGAACAAGGAATGACAGAAGCTTTTCCATGAATAGCACAAATATCTTTTCTCTGTCATCAGTCTGGGATAGTGGACCAAATCTTTGCATCCCATAGACGAGAGACTTGTTATTAACACTTAAACCTCCCAAATATTGTTATTTCTCAGAGAACTGGGCCAGAACTGAGCTATTCCCATGTGCCTGCAGTGCTTCAGGGAGGGTCAAGACGATGTCCCACTGCCGCCTGGAAAAATTTGAAGGTAATAAAAAGTCATTTCCCTTCTCTTTCTCTGATACATAACCAAAGCAGCCATGCAGAACAACATAAGGTATTTAGAGCAGGGCTACTTCACTTGGGAAATATCCCTAAACCCTAAAGAAACAAAATAATTCCTGATTTCAAGCTGAAATCATGCTGCTGCCATACTGGGAGAACGCAAAACTCTTAAGCCAGAGAGGAGATTACAGACATGAAAAAGAGCCAAAATATGTGCTCTGCTTCATTAAGCCCTTATTGATAATTCCAAAGGAAATGCTCCATGAATCGTAAGCAATCAATCACCTATAATTTTTCCTCTAGAATCATTAATGACTTGTCTTTCTGTGGAAGTGTTTCAAATATCTATTGAGGGTATAGGAGACGCTCCAATGGAATCATCCAGAGCTGCGTCTGCTCAGTACAACTGACAGGACACTGACTGCCCCCAGTCGGGGCTGATGTGCATTCCCTCTGCCCACAACTCAGACAAGGGCCCCTAGGCCATCCCCACTGATCCACTGACAAGTGTTACATAGAGTAAAAGAGCTCTGCTAAGAGCTGAGAGGAGATGTTGATTCAAATAAATAGAAAAATCACCAAGAAAAAGACAACTATACCCCCAGCACAGCTGCTCCCTTCCTTCACTACTTTGTGTGCAATGTGCACACACATTGCACCTGACACTGCAAGCAATGAGCATTCCTCGGGCACATCTGCAGCAAGAGCAGCTCCAGGACAGCCTTGCAGCACCACTTTCCTCATGCCAGTCAAAAAGGGCCCTTGGCAGGCAGGCAGCTGCAGGCTCAAGCCAGAGGGCAGAAAAGGGCCCTGTCTCGCTTGGCCCTGGCACGCAAAGCCTGCTCCCAGCCTGCTTCTCATACACAATACTTCTGGAGATCTGCTGAGAAGCAGCTCTGCCTTCTCCCTCCTGCAGCTCCTAAAGCTGCCTGGCTTAAGAAATTCCAGCTCAGCTGTGCTGCCACAATCCCTCCTGGCCCAGCCACACCACCAGCAAGGTCTTTGCGTTTCCAGCCTTTGCGGCAGCAAGGCAAACGTCCTGCCTCTGGCTCACCGTTCTTCTCCAAGACTCCCCCTGAGTGCCCCAGCAGCAGGAAATTGCCACACCTGGGCACAACCTGTGCTGGCCATTTGCCGGAGTTGAGCTCCTGGCAACGGCAAATACCAGACCTGGATGCTGCTGCTGCCAGCACTAGGAAATTGACGAATTTGGATTTCTGTGCCAAAAAATTTCCGGACTTGGACTGCGCTGGCACTGAGAAGTTTGCAGGTTGGGGCGCTGGCTGTGCCAGCACATGGATGATTTCAGACTCCCGGTCCTGCTAAGGACTGGATCTCTAGGTAGTTTTTCTTTTCTCTCCCCTCCCCTCCCCTCCCCTCCCCTCCC
>VZTB01012118.1:648535-658882 GCA_013397245.1 Thryothorus ludovicianus | reverse complement strand
TTATTAAACACAATTAAAGATCCATTGTACAACACCCATAAATTACCTATGCAGGAGAAAGAGGACAAGATTCCTCCAGATCTAGAGAAGTCTCTGACCATCTGGCTCCAGATCAGAGCTTTCCACAATTCTTTTCTCCCATCTGATTCCTCTTGGTTCCTTGGTCACACAAGTCAAGAAGTGGAAGGTTAGTGTCCCACCTAAGAACAGCACTAGCCAGGTGGCACACTACTCCTCTGATCTAGTGGTTTTATATTAACTCAGAAAGAATAATATCAGAATCTGGTCCCCTTCTTGTCTGAGAGCTTTAATTACTGAGCCATTGCAGCACAAGGATACTGGAATTGTATGGACAGCTGGAACTGTTTCTCCAGCTGTTTTAAATTAAGAGAGTGGGGCATGGTGAGGTGCCATGGGAAAACATAAAAAAAAAGGCTGCCCATAAAGCAGGGAGAGCTCAGCATGACAGAAAGAAACCTCTTTGCTTCCTTCAGTGACTTGCCAGAAGTCTTACAATGGGGAACTGAATCTAAATCTACCTCCTAACCCAGTGCCCTTTCTGCTGCATCTTTTGACCTCCCAACTTCCAGTGCTGAAGTAGAGTTCAGCAACCCAAGATTCCTCAGCTTTATTTCAGTGTGCCCTGCAAGCTCCTGAAGCTCTTCAGCACGTTCCAGAAAAGGACATGAGAGAAAAAACCAAATGGGGGAAGATCAAAAGATACAACCTGCCCAACCTCTGGGGAGCCTTTTCACTGTGCATGTCTGTGGACACATGGTCAAAGCAAACCTCATCTTTTCTGCTACCACTTTCCTCTAGGTCTTTTAAAGAGAAGAAATATCATCTCACAAAAAAAGTAAATATTTATTCTTTATTTGATCATTTATTTATTTATATTTATTTGATCATGTGTAGTTTATACAGCACACGATCATTATCCCACTTTGGCTTTTGCTATACTTGCTGACACGTTTCCTATAGCTATTGGAAGCTAGAAAAGCTTCATATTTTCAGACATCAGCTATCTCAGCCTCTTAAAGTTTTTCTGTCTCCTTCTCACAGCTAACTTGCAAAGAATTTCTTTAACAGTCTCCTGAACTGTTGTCCATGGAACTTGACAGTCCAAGGAAAAACATCAGCTAACGTCACCAGAATAATCTACACTTTATCACCATCATCTTCTTCCACTTCCTGTCTCCCCAAGAAGATAAATCAAACTATCACTTAAAGATTTTCCCTCTTATTTGTAACCCCTCACTATTACTTACTTAAAACTCTGCTTCAAAACATTTCCAGTGTACAACAGATAACACACTGATAGAGAGTAGGACAGTCTTAATGCCAGAAAATGTGGAGTGACTCACCTTCATGAAAGCAAGCCATGTGAGTCACAGCCATGGTGACTCAGAAGCCTGAGAAGAAGGCACCTTTCTGGGAGGAAGAATTGAATTTGTCCTACTTTTCCAAATATACAACTTAGAGAGGAGCTTCCCATAGGAGCAGATTGAATCAGGGGGAGGGGAGGAGCAAGGAGCGATGTGGAATTATATCATCAAAAAGTAAAGGGACAACATGTATATTATTGAAAAAGAAACCCACCAGTTACATAGTGACTTGTCATATTTATTAGCTCTTCAATTTAATATATAGCTTCCTCCTTTTCTTGTTATGGGAAATTAAATGGAGTTAGGTTTTGTGTTGAAGTGCTTGGTTGCCTGAATCCTTTGGCCCTTCAATAATAATTTCATGAGTGACCACAGGGAAAATAAAACTTCTAAGACCTGCAGTTCATTAAACCTGTCAGCAGAAGCAGATAAATATGACACATTGAATAACAAATTTCACTGTTTTTAAATTTAAACATGGTAAGGCATTTATTCACTGTGCTTCACACAATGGTAGTAAAAGTATCAGACATGATAATCTGAAATAGCATTAATTCATAATTTACATATAAACTAAAAATCATAAGTCTCCTTATCAGAAACTGTGCAAAGATCTAAAGTCACAACCCAAACGTGATGGCAGAAGTCCTGCTAATTCCCACCTATGGATCATATGTGGTCCAGACTATGAGAACCACAATGTGTGACAGTTTCCTTTTCTAAACAACATGAAGATGGTCTCATTCATTTTTTTACTGCTGTCCACAGGGTCTGCTCTGCTCTTGATTAAACTGCCGTTTGAGTGCTTCCAGTGTTAGAATCACTCTACTCTTCAAGATGCAGCCCTTGCTGACAGATTTGGCACTAGAAATCTGATTTTTCTTTCTTCAAATTGACCATCTTACCTATGACTGTTCTGGCAATGTCCTTTAAGAACACTGTCTCATGGACTAACCAATGGTTGTATCTAAACATCTCCTCTTCAACTTGCCTCCCATTGCCCTAAATTTCTTTTTATGTTTCAATTCCCCATAGTTGACTTAAAGTTATGAAGTCACTTAAAACCTCAGCAAAAAGGTTAAAGCTAATAAATTTTACTAGGGAAGAGTAGGAATATCTAAATTAACTCCTGAGGGTCTTCCAGTCTGAATCACTCTGGAAGTCTAGCAGGTTGACAGTCACAGTGCCTCAAATAAAAAGCAGCAGTCTATTACCTCAATATAATTTTGACATTTGTCTGAGACCACAACATTTGAAGGCACAGCTTACAGCACATGCCTAAAGCACAGGCAGTCACACAGAGGGCTGTGCAAAAGGCTGGCAGCGTTCAGATCCTTCACAAGGAAAGGAGGCACATAAACACGCTGAACAGAAAGGTTTTGCAGGTCTTCCCTGGAGAACCTACCTGCTGTTAATTATCTTGAATATTCAGCCTGACAGTCAGCAGGGCTGGCAGCACTGCTGCCCTGGCTGTTTATTCTGCCTCAGACACAGCTGAAGTACTGATGGCCTTATCATCAGCAGCTGGTAAAGGTGGGTTTGCATTAAAGCTCAAGATGGAAAATTGATGCAGGTAATCCACAATCTCTTGGCAGCACCCTGTGGCAGGAGTGTATGTCTCTGACAGCAGGGACATAACTGGCTGGGTGTAGCAGTGCTTCAGTCTACCATACATAGGTTTGCTAGGAAACATCTGGTAATTCCCTGGACTTGAATTCAGATAATTTTTTGTCTTCCTACGGATGCAGGCACAGTAATGCTCCCCTCTGACACTTCTATTGCTACCTCAAAAGTATTTGTAGATCTTGGTAACATTTTCCACAGCGGCTGCTCTTCTGTGTGTTCTGATTCCAGGGTGCCTCAGCTCAATGCACTTGAAAAGGCCCTGTTAACAAACACACCAAGTGCCAGCTCTCTCCAGAAGCAGGTCATGTGGAGGAAGCTGAGCCCCCTGGTCCCTCTGTACAGTCAGAACATTTAATCTGTCTCCCTGATTCTTCTTTATTAGGGGATCTGTGGCAGGCATGAATCAGCAAAATTTCCACTGGCTAATAGAAATTTTCAGACCATCCTCTTGCAGATTTTCTACTTCAGTTGACACAGACATATTGCCCTTCAGTTCTCTCGGTTTTCCACGTTTTTTTGTTACCTCTTCAAAACAAGCTTGAGGTTGCAGCACAGAGCACTTGCCTTGAAACAGCAAGTAAAGACAGCTTAGAAAAAAAGCAAGCTGAAGTGACTGGCTAATCTGGGTGTGTACATGTGACTGCATGATACTGCTATTTTTTCTGACATACATTACTAGAATCAGTGGCTTGAGGGCTGTCTGAAGAAAAACAATTGATTAGGGATACACAAAATCCTCTGACACAAGCGTGTTTATATTTATAACAGTCCTATTTCCCTGAGCACAGGAGGAATCGAACAGCAGGAGACAGTGGGTGTGTTGGTGCTGCAGGACGCAGTGCAGCACAGAGATACCATCTTTAAACTGGCTGGCTGCACCCTGGGAAACCTCGGTGCTGCAGAAGCGCAGGGCACTGCTTCGGACCAGCACATCCACTCAGGTTTGCAGCCTAACTCCTTAGGACTTGCAAAAACTTTCTCTCATTAATCCCTGGTTCCCTGACTGTAGTGCTGAAGTCAAAGTCAGTGTGATGGGGGCACGCTGAAGCAGGCTCCAGGGTGCTGTTCTTAGCCAGGGTGCAAACCATGTGGAAAAGGTTCAAATAGCAGCACAGGAAGAGTTACCAGCCCATGCTCTCTGCAGAGCAGTCAGGCAGCAGAGCCAGGACTGAACTCCAGGCTGCTC
Organism: Thryothorus ludovicianus; assembly: GCA_013397245.1. Lineage (NCBI taxonomy): Eukaryota > Metazoa > Chordata > Aves > Passeriformes > Certhiidae > Thryothorus > Thryothorus ludovicianus. The sequence goes on along the minus strand of VZTB01012118.1, from coordinate 654,685 downwards.
CAAGAAAGCACAAGTTTCCTGAGCCAGAGTGGCTCTTCCCTAATTTGGGTGCTCTTTTATATTTAAGCATCTTCAGTGTCACTGCATGTCCCCCTGCTATTACTTCTCCCACTAACCCGAATAACTTATATGAGACTTCAGGAGCTACTGCAAAGAGAACAGCGGAGTCAGTGTGGCTTAGAAAACACACATCTTGGCAGGTACACACATATTCTTAAGGAGAACCGATAAACAGAACTTCAGCAGCTCCAGGAGCAAAAATCTGGATTAGGCTCAGGATTGTCCATACTCTTGACTCAATCTGTGAGCCCTCCAGCCTCCTGGAAACTTTGCTCTTTCCTTAGCTCTTGTCATTCCCTCTGCAAAAACTCACTCAAAGATGCCCAGTGAACAGTGAGGACACTTATCATCCCCTGCATCACACCCCACCTTTACCAGCTGTTTCTGCAGGCAATTGGTAAGATCCTGAGTTACATCAATAACAGAAATGGGAGCTGATGCACAGCAGTGCTAATGCCTCTATTAATCCACAATCTCCAAGAAACCAAGGCCAAAATTCATGGTTCTCACTTACAGGAGACTCCAGGCACAGCCCAAATCAGACATAATTAGCAGACTGTGTGTCTAATGATAAGGCATTGATACTATTCAACACCAAAATTACTTCAGAATCTCAATTTGCAAAGGCTGTATGTTTTAATTATAAAGCTATTTATAGCCTTGATAAGAGGATAAAACTAAGTCCCTTCTGCCTATCCCTGGCTGCTGAGCTCATGGATGCTAAAGATCCCCCTCGTATTCAGGATCAGGATAACCCATCTAAATTCTCCAAAACAACATTGCTCACAAAACTAAACTCACAACTGTTGGCATTATGTTTGAATATAAATAAATAAATACTGCTAAAGACATATGTCCACAAGACAAGACTAGTGTCTTGTTAAATTGGAAATAAAAGGAAATTGTAAATGGTTTTCACTGCTTAAGAACACAGCTCAGAATACAACAGTATGTACAGCAGTTGTGCACATAATACATAGATAATTGTGAACATGTCCAGAAGAAAATTAAAAGTAATAATTTTTCTAAAATGTTCCTTACTACAAAAATACACAGAATTAGATTATATTGTCATTTTTCTTGTTTACACAGCCAGCTGAAACATAAAGTTATGTGGCTAAAGGAGCTTATTTGAATATTTCTTTCAATATCCTAGATGTTGGGCTGCACTGCAACTGGAAGAATCTATGAAAACATGCAGTATGTCATATTCAGAAGTTATCTCCATAAAACCACTTTATAGTTTATTAATTCCGATAAAGTAGTTGTCTGTACCCAAAAATGGTGTCACCATATTGCAGGCTGAAATTACAGCATGATCATTCATTTGTAATCAGATTTTCAGAGAAAGAGAAGTGTAAGAGAGATGAGTGACACTAGGAAAAGCAACCCCTCCCAAAGTATTTTCTATTGCAAAACATTAAACATTATTAAACTCCTTATCCAGAAATTTAAAGTTTGTTAACAGAAGAGTTACCAAAAGGTCATGTGAGAATTAGTGAGAAAGTAAAAATAACTAAGCATGGCAGACAAGGAAGAGTCCTGCTAAATTCAAAAGTCAGAGATGTGTCTTTCAAAATCCTGCCTTGCTAAGCCTTCCTAAATCAATAAAGAGATAAGTGAGATAACTTCCTATCACCTTGTCCACAATTCCCAGTTCAAAATACAGGTTGGTTGTATAGTCTTAAATTCACACTTCCACTGCAAGATCTAACACCCTTCTCCCTATCCAAGTGTTTTGCAATTACAGCTTCAAGAAATACCCAGCACGATGAGCAGAAGTTCCAGAACTTTTCAATGGGACAGCTCAAATAAACATTAAGGACATCAGTTTAGAAAACCAAACCCATCTTTGTGTTTTGATATGCTAAAAATGGATTGTACATGGCCAGATTCTGTTCTCAGTAAAACTTAAAGAACTTTGGTGATTTCAAAAGCACTATGTAATTATCTCAGCTGATACACACCACTTCTGCTCATTGGCAAAGAAGTTGTAATATTCACTATATTACAGGGTGAGGCGTTTTCCATGGTTGACATTCATTGTCTTTTCTCTGGTAATTTTATTTCCAGCTAGTCTTCAATCTACTATAATTTAGCCATTTCCTATCACTGTGCACAATTTTCACCAAGTTGAGAATTACAGTTTGAAAAAACTGCACCAGGAGAAATGGACATAGGAAGCAAAGCATTAACATACATTTAATTCACTCAAATAATTCCTTCGTTCAGGCCAACAGCAGAGCATGAGTTAGTCATAGCCACGAGTAACAAAGTGATTACCAAAGGAACTAAGGAATTTCTTGATGATTTGTCTTTAATTTCAAGCAGTAGGTTTTTCTCAAAGACACTGAGCTCAGTTACAATTTATCAGACTTGACAGCTTTTACTTACATCTTAGAATACATGAATTTCCTCCACAGCAGGAATTACTAAATGACATTTTCTGCTTTGAATTATGCAGGTGATCAGATCAGTTATTTGTATTTTTTTGTTGTGGCCTTGAAATTGGTCAGTCACAGCTGAGGATATGATATGTGATTTGATGTGGCTTAGACTTCCCAAATTAATATTTCACTTTACAGACTGGTCTCCATACAGAACAAGTTTAAGGTGGCACATTTCATTTAGTTTTCAGGTCTTGACTGATTCCAGCTCTCAGTATTCTTGGATATGAACATGTTTCTCAGTTTTGGTCTAATCCAAGTTCAAAATCAGGAAACAATTCACATATGCACAAGCCATATCTCCAAAGTAAATTAACAATCAGGTTTAGATTGCATGGGGAAAAGAAAACAAAACCCACCAACATTTTCTTTCAATAATAGTAATGCATTCATTTTTATAACTATTAACCTGCAATTATTTTGAGACAGAGGAATACTAAGTGATTTTATAATCTTTACGATACTACTTTTACGTCTTTGAAGAACTCAAAGATTAAATGTTACACTGCAAGATTTGGTGAACTCAAATTTCCACAGCTCCCCACAGAAAATCGTTCAAGGCTGGAAAGTTAATATCTCATGGGCCAGCAGCAGCAGAACACTGGCTGTGCTAATGGAACACAGCAATTCTCAATTACCAAATGGTAGAAAGCATTTTATTCTATTCCTGGCAAGCGGCACAACAGCAGACATTAAAATCACATAACTTCATTTTTATAACATTTTTGCTTTCCTTTTCCCTTATTTCAATTTGGATGCAATATTAGCAACCAATAATTCAAGTGCAGCCAGAAATAGAAACCAGATCCTCATGCTAGCCAAGAATAGCTTAAAAACATTTCAAAGGCTATGAAGCATTAACCTTCTCCTTTAATTTTTTAGAAAAATGCTATATACTGGATTCTTAAATTATATTTGAACTGGGAGGAAGCAAGATTAGAAGCAGATATCAAAAGGTCACATCTCACAATTCGCAGTAAGTAAATACTCTGGCAAATGCATAAATGATACAAGGTTACATAAGAATTTCCAAGTATACCCTAAAAGCCCTTTTTGTAGCAGCACCAAAAAGCACTTTGTAACCAACTGCAATATACTCCTTGTCTCATTGCTTTTTACACTGCAGTAACCACTGTAATGAAAAAAGTATCATTAAGGCTAAATTTCAGCAAGGGAAGTAAACAGGGACCACACTCAGACCTTCTGTGATATCACACTCCAGTGGCAGTAACAGGGAATAAATAGAAGACTCTATTTAGGCCTAATCTAGACAAAATTTAAATCTGTGAAGTTAAATAGAATTGTCCTACTTTCTGTCTCACTCCAAAAAAAATCTCAAAATTGACAAAACAAAGATTAGAATCTCTTTTAAAAATTCATAGAAACAATACAGAAGTTGTAGCAATCTTCCAGTGGTCCCACTACACGTGAAATTTGAAATCCCTATTTTTTCACTACCTACATTGAGATTTAAAAAAAAAAAAAAAACCAAAAAAAAAAAACCAAACCCAAGAATTTTTTATTTAATGCTTTGATCATAGTATTACCTTGTTCCAATGGTGGTGTACAATGATATTCAGAATTTTGTGGTGTTACTGTCTAATCCAAGATTCTGTGAGAAACCATGTCCAAGTCTCCTTTCAAACACAGTGCAAACCCAAGATCATAGGAGAACTCAGAGTATCTCCATACCAGTGAAGGGATTTGTCACCACTTTGGCATTACTGCAAGGACCACCACAGGTCTTATGATCTCTTGACCATTTTTATCCAAATAAACCACTTCAAGTGACTGAGGGATGTTGCCAGCTGAGCATATGGCCATCAGGCAGTGAGATTTTTTTATTATGACAGCTCAGCAAGGTCTCAGACAGCTTGATATTTCATGCATTGAAACATCATATAGTGCACATGGTGCCAGGCAAAATTGCTTTACACTGAGGAGAGGCTATGCTAATTGCACAAGCCCATAGATGAGTTAAAATAATAATGATCATCCCAGTAGCATAGACAGGGTTGAGGTAAGCAGGTAGATCTAGCAAAGCTAAAAAAATAGAATGCTTTCAATTAAATTGCTGTACTTGTTGCTTTAACTGAAAATAACTAAATCTGGAATGACAGTATATATTTTTTGCACATCATAATAATTTGAAACAGCTACAGACTTTAGGTGTAAACAAAACAGGAAAGAATAAAAGAAGCAAATTTGCCATATTTTTGCACTGGGCGTGAATATGCATGTGGAGCATGAAAAGTAACAACTGCCTGACCTGACACACAGGGAGGTGTACTGGGCAAGAAAAGAGCTGTAAACCAAGAAGCTGAACCTGTGTGGGCTCCTGGATGTGCTGCATCTGTGGGGGAATTCTGCTGTTGAATCATGCTCATGGCTTAATGGTCCTGAAACCATAGAGGCTAAAAGCAAGCTGACAGCTGAGCATGGAAAGCTGCATCATGCAGAGGTGCTGCTCAGCTCCAGGATGGGAGTGACCTACACTCAGTGAGAGCTGCAGACAAGCTAGTAAGGCCCCTTGTTGGCAGGAGTTACCAGCTCAAAAAAACTGCAGAGAATAGAAGAAATGTTTATCTACCCCTTCTTTCATCCTGAAAAGCCAAGGTTGCATGGAAGAGCCTGCATCCCCTTCAGCACAGCCCCAGATGAGCAGGACCAGTGGGCCAGGCATGCATTAGGAACCACTCCTGGCTTGAGGGACAGCACAAGTCAACTGCAGCAGAACTCAAGAAGCTATTAGCCATTGACAATCAAAAGAAAACCACATATGCAGCAGTCTTAGCAGAAAAATAAAATGTCACCAAACTCAGCAGAAGGATAAAATTTATTAATCTACCCACATATTTTTGTGCTATTTGTAGTGGAGATTTTCAATTTTAGCATGAATTTTTATGTTTCCACATCTTAGAGATCCCTATACAGCTGTGTGTATCCTGTCCAAAATTTACTTTTAAAAGGATATGTTTAAAAAAATAAAAAGCATAGGTTCATAGATTGTAAGATTCAGTAAGGTAGGGTGACAAAGAACAAGGAGACACTTCAGAAAATTAAGTAAACGAGGGAAATTTGCTACTGTTTTTAATCTCTCTCATTCTCCATCGAGACAAAAACAACACTGTGCCAACAGTTCTACCTTCTGTTCCATACAGCCAGAGACCTCATCTGGTGTTATTATGAGCACCCTTTAAAGAAAATTGTCAAGAGGACAGGACAGCCACATTAAATCAGACCAACAGGATGCTGAGCATCCAGTCTGGTACCATGGCTTGGAGGAAATGTAGGAAAGCCCACGTGGACTGTAATAATATACAGTGATACTCCCTCAGCTTCCAGCTCAGGGGGAAAAGGCTGCATTGCTGAATTTCATAATCTCCATTTAATGATCATTTGATTTTGCTTCCCTTCATGTGTCCAGACAGTTTTTGAACATATGTGAACTTTTAGCCTCCCCAGTGCTCCCTCAAGGAATTTCAGTGCAGAACTATTCAGCAAATAAAGGAATCCTCTCTTCCTTTTGTCCCCTGCTTGATGCCTTTGGTATATTCCTTCCCAGAATGTCACTATTATAGAAAGAGAAAGTATCTCTGGTATTTATTCTCCTTATTCTCCACTTGTGGAGGAAAGACAAAAA
>VZTB01012118.1:607362-639356 GCA_013397245.1 Thryothorus ludovicianus | reverse complement strand
AGAAAGAAGAAAATTGAATTTAATTATAGTAATGGTTCATAAATAAAAATTCCATCTTGGTACAGTCAAGCATACAGGGTAAGCCCTGGTGGCCTCTTCATAGACTACATGTAGATATTACTTTGCTTACTTTTCTTTACTGGTATTGCTACCTAGTGATTAATTGACAAAAACTGTAGGCAGAGTGCATAAAAAAAGCAAGCTCAAAACAGCACCTGGAATATTATTAAAACAATGGACTGGAAATTGTTAAGATATATACCTGCAGTTAATACTCAGTGTTAAACAGTACTGAATTGTTCAAATTATTCATAAGATTGGTTCTGCAATAGAGCTGGGTATGAAGAAAGTTCAGGAAAACCTTCCCCCTAATTTTAGCTGTAACACACACAAAACCCCAGGGGAAGATGCTCCTTAAGTTCCTCAAAGACAAAGTAACTTAGTTTCAGGTGGATAAATGAATTTAATTCTTATTTCTGAATTCAATCCTTGGAATCTATACAATATACTAACATGGTTGGACAAACATAAATCTGATTTTGTCTTATATAAAGAAGACAGAGCACAGATTAATTCTGAGATCTTGAGTTTGGATGGGTAGAAGTTAGAGTGTAGAAAATATGCAATAAATCATGAACACAGAAATTAGGTAGTAGGCACAAATATAAAAGAGTAAGGAAGGGAAAAAACAAGGATTTTAAAAACCTCTGAGTCATGTTTCTAATCTTTTGGGGAACTAAACACCTTCACATGCCAGTTGCTAGAGCAATGCCTCAGGTGATGAATTCAGAGCCTAACCCAGAAGCAGTTCCCTGGAATCTGTGTAGTCACATTCAAGTAAACCCTGTGTAAGTAAGGGGAAAATGTAACCCTTTATCAGCCTATCAGTATTAATCTTCAAGTATTCTGAAATTCCTGCTGTCAAGGTAAGAGTGAAGTGTGAAACAATCTGCAAGATATGCTTGCTGCTACACCGTAATTTAGTTGGGCTCTTTCTTAGAATGCCTAATTCTCAAATCAAGCATTTCTCATTCCATCCAGGCATGCAATTATGTATCCATTACCGACTGCAGCAGTAAAACAAATCTCAACTATTGTGTTCACTGCTGGAATTCTGAATTAAAAGTAGGTCCCAGCCTTTTCACTTTGGGTAAACCGGACACCCTGACCCTGATTTGACTTCTTACCAGACAGCACTGCAAGAATATTTTAAAAATAAAAAGGGGGGAGAAAAAGAAGAAAAAAATGAGCTACTTAGTGCAGGATCAAGGGGGTTTTATCTTCTTCATTAAATGGAAGGAAATAGATCATATACAAAATGCATGAAATGGGAGCGACAGAGATGAATAATGCATCCGTTACTTGTTTGCATAATGGAGTTATTTGATCTACTTCGACTTCTCAGGCAGAGCAAAACCAAAACATAATGGTTAGAAAGTCCTCAGGAGCTCCTGTCCTTTGAAAGGCCACAGGATGCTGTAGAATACTAATGACCTTCCAGCTGTTGTAGGTACACCTGTAAAGCAGCACAGGCGATTGTGCCCCCTGGGGAGATACCAATCACCGGGCACCTCTGCCTGATTTAACCAGTGAAGCTCAAGCACTCATGCAGGAGGTGGCACACAAGAGTCCACTTGTGCTCAGATGGCAGAGAAAATTTGCACAGGGGAAAGAAGAACCAAGGTATTTCAGAGGGGTTATTTTAACAGGTTTAGGGTCTTTTGACCTATAAACAACACATACTTTTGTGAACTTTAATACAGTAATTTCTCTCCAAATAAGTATTTTAGAAAGCTCTGGAAACTTCTAAATGCTTACAAATGTCTTTGTCACTACTTTATGAATTCAAAGGCTGTTTGATAATGATCAATCATTTGAACAGCAAAGTTCTGTAGTGAAAGATTCAGTCCTAAACTGAAGTCAAGGGCAACACCCTCCAAATGAGGAAAAGGTAAATACCTGACCAGCTTCTCTTGACTTTACACGTACTAGCCCTACCCATGCAGATACACACAGTACTGCTATTCTTTTCTTTTTTCTTTTTTTTTCCTTTTTTAATATTTTAAACTACCTTTGAAAGGATGACATTCACCTCAAAACCAAAAGACACACTTCCTTTGTGGCTCCTCTGTGCTAATTTTCTGCTAAGACATTCTGCAGTAGGGAAGGAATTTTCTGCTTTTCACCTGAAGCTACTCTGCTGTCATAAAAAATTACAGCCAAACATCAGTGACAAAGAAGTAAACCAAGACATAACTCTTCAACCATAGCATATTTTTCCCCTCATTTCACCCCAAAACCTAAGTTATCAGTTGCCAAATTTCTGTGGTCCTATAAATAGTGCTTAAAGTCAGTACATCAGAACTCAGAAGGTTTGGTCCAGCAGCTGAGCAGGGCTGCCTGGTCTGCCCAGACTGTTACAGTGACTCTCACGCAGGATTTTAGGGTGAAGGCACATGGTAGAATCGAAAACCCTGAGACCACGTGATGTCAAATTAACTTTACAGGTGCTCATCAGCATCAGCATCACAATAGAAACAACTTTTTCTGCTTTATCTGAAAATTGCTAAGGAATCCTTGTCTCCTGTAATGGCAGAACTATACTTATTGGTTAAAAAAAGTCTTATTACAGAAGAGTTTCAGCATTTCTTCCGTTCTAAACCTAAATGTTCATCTAAAATTAACATTAAATCCAGGGACTTACCAATAAAAAAATAATGCCTGAAAGAGATTTATATATGAGTCTAAATTTAGAGTCTAAAATATAAGTTAATTCTAACTTGCATGTAACGACTTTCTACAGAGTGCTCTACTGAATAAAAATGGTTCATTTGTCTTAATAAAAACAATTACATTAATAGCACTGCATTTTTCTCAGTTTACATATTTGAAACTTAATAAAATGGCTTTTTTCCCATCTGATTTATTTTGTTAATATCATCACTATGCTCTCTCAAATAATTACATCTAGAAATAAAAGGCTCCTATTATTTACCTTTCATTATACTAACTTTTAATTTTTTTTTAGCTAATCTCTTTTCTCCATTATTTCTTACATATGAAAGGACCTTTTACTTATTATAGTAAATTTTGAGTTCTAGGGTTTTTTCTTTTCCTTAAGAAAGGATCTTCTTATTTTGACTCAGAAGATGCTGAGCTGTGTTGCACAAAGCAATAGTACATGGCTTCTTTGTCAGAATTTGCCTAGGTGTATTGGCAAACTGGACATCAATCCTTGCAATGTACATCCAAAAACGAGCAATTTTTTTCAGCATACCTTCAAAACAATGTTTTTATATATTCCTCTTTCTCCCAATTGTCTCTGTCAGAATGCCATGAACTGAGATTTCAGTTCTGATGGTCCTGAATGTTGAGGCACAATCTAACCTTCACAGGAAGGGCCTCTCTTGTTTCTTCAAGAAAAACAATAATGAGAATATATTTTATAATGTGCCAGTTGCTCTAATTCTATGAAGCTGTGGAAACAAATGTTAAGAACTCTTGCCTAGAAAGCCTTCTTTTACTGGGAAAAATGTGTGTTGGGTTTTACATCACAGACATAAGGAATACAGACACATTTATTGTCACAAGAGTGTTCCTAAATGCAACTGTAAATGAGACTAGAAAAGGTAATCAAGCCTGTACTCAAGCTGAGGAAAAGGGATAAGGAGCTTGGAAAGTAACTGCATTTTCTTGTGACTTTAGTGAAAATATTATAGAATACAGCTAACAGTAGTTAAACTACCCTGCCAGCCTCTATCCCTAAAAGGTAAGCTGTTAACTTAATTCTTGTATAAGGACAGTAATTTAAAAATTAGGTTGTACTTAGCAGTCACTTTTCAAGCAATTTAAATATCTTTAGGTGTTTTGACAACTTGCCAACCTTCCAATACATAATCTTTTCATGTCAGAACAGAGTTTCTTGAGTCAACTCTCACAAGATCGGTGCTAGTACTTGTTTAAGGCAGAGCCTACTTCTTTCAAGTAGAGAAAATTAAAAAAAATAATAAATTAGTCTAATGCTGACTGTTCTGACTCTGAATTTTTTCCATACAGATGGCCACGGTGATTTGAGCTGAATGAGCAAACTGTACAAGCTGCTTTTAAAAAGCTGGGATGTTTCTTTTATCTATCCTGAAGGCAACTCACTCAGTTTGTATCTGTAGCATTTCCTCTGTAAAAGCCAAACTGCCAGTCTCAGGCAGGCATCCAAAAGCTAGTTGTTGTTTTTCTTCTTACAGACCATTTTCAAGAGGAGATGTGACCAGTCCCAGTGGTGCTGCCCAGGAGGAGCACAGGACCAAAGATACCTATGATGAAATGATTTATCACTTCCAAGACTTGAGTGTCTATTTCAAGACAAAAGCAAGTGTTAGATGATATAATATGACCACCTACAACAAGAGACCAAATGAATTCAAATAAAATACCTCAGTCTGGATTCCAATGGCATGGGAATGGCTAGTAAGAGTTTTCCAGAAAGGTATCTGGTCTGCATTTAAACACCAGAGAGAGAAGTTGGCCCACGCTTGTACTTGATTTTCCTGGTTAACAATACAAATATCCCCATACCTATGTATTTTCACTCAGAGTCATCAGGGCAAAATAAATAATTTTAGAAAAGCTGCAACTCAAAAACCTTTCAGTGGGTTTTCTCCACAGAGGAGAAAAGCAAAACCAGATTTAAGGCAGAGTTCCACATAGGTAGCAGCATTTACATCTGCATACTTTCCAAAACAAGAAACACCATCTAAACCTAAGGCTAAGCTAAGCAGAGATGCCAATTTAAAATAAGACTGTAGACTCCAGAAAAATGTGTACAGTTGTTTGGGGTTGTTTTCCACACATAAGGTATGGAATTTGGTAGGGGGAGAAGGTAAAAAGAAAAGGGTCTGATTGTCCCAATTATGACACTAACAAAAGACAAAAATAATTATTGGTGACATCCTTTTAAAAAGAGAAAGCAGAAAAAGATTCCTTTTAACTTGTACAAAGGCACTCTGTAAGTCAGAATGAAGGCCTGCCAGAAACCAGACTGATCTTAACGATTTGGATCATGTCCACAGAACTGTATTTACTAAGAGCATGTTTGTACTGATGGTTAAATTGAACATAAAGATCAATAGTACCTGGAAAGGTGACAGAGAGAATGATGCCCTGAATGGTGAGCTGATTAGCCTTTGCTGCAAGAGGGAAGAACATATCCCACCTGCCTTCATTCTCCCTCCAGGATCTAAAATGTCTCTCTACAGAGGTTGCACTCAAAAATGCTGGCCATAAACAAAGCACAGCTGGAGTTCTGAGGGCCAATACAACAGGTCAGCAGCTCCACTCCTCTCTGTTGAGATCACAACTGCCTCTGTTCTTCGGGATCAACAAGGATTCAAATGATATTAATGACAAACGTATGCTAAGGACTGAAAGACCAATTCCTAATGTAAAGGTATTGCTATAAAGCCATACAGCTATGGATGATCTGAATGGATAATTACAAACATTCTCACACTCTCAACCCAAAATTATTTGGGACTTAAGGCAAGAAATAATAGGGGGGAAAAAAATCTTCACAAAACACAAGGACTGTTCTTTGTAACAGGGTTTATATCTTTGGAGATAACAAAGGGAGTGGAGCAAAAGCAGCCAAATGTTTGATGTTTACAATGGACAAGCAAGGTATTCTTTCTTGTAATAAGTTAATGGCAACAAGGTTATTCTTTCATGTAACTCTTACTAAAAAGGCAACCTTAGAGCTGTTGTATAGAATTCACGCTTTTCAAGCCCTCCTCTTTTTCCATCCCTCTTTCCTGGACAGGACTTTGCAGGTTGTGGCCCCAGTGACTTACGTGGTGCCTCCCATCCACACCAACTTCCCTTTCTTTCCCACATCTGTGGCCCATGGCAGTCATTTCTTGTATTACACACACATAAATTCAGACATAGAATTAATGTAAAGCCCGTGGAAAATTCAGTGAGAAGGGGGAACTTCAAAGGTGATGCATCTCAGTTATTACACGTATTTCAACATTTTCACAATTTAGCAGTGTTACAAAGATACACAAATAGGGGAAATGCTTAAATCTGCTGCAGTACAACACAGTGACAAAGATACAAAATGCCTCCCCATACAAGCATGTAATCACCAAAGAAAATTTTTTTGGGTTAAACTTGTAACAAAAATGACTGCTATAATGTACCCTTTTTTTAGCAATGTTAGAAGGCAGTTAGAAAAATCCACTTATGCATAATTAAAGGCAACTCTCAATCACCTATGGAAATGAAACATAACTGAAATGTGCATTAAACATGCAAAAATACTTCTTCCTTAAGTAGCTTACTGAATAATACTTCACAAGAACTGCTTTTTGTAATTCACAGTCTATGTAGCAGCAATAAAGTGGTCCCTTAGAAAGCAATCATTATTACAGAGAAAATTCAAATATAAAAATTTAAATTCATTCTACTACCAAGAAAAAGAAAAAATCAGTCTCATCATTTTTCATCAAAATATTCCAGAATATTCATATAAGGATGATGGCAGCATTTTATTTAGACATCTTTTTCAAATAAGCATCATCTATTAGTTACCCACACAAAAATTCTGTATAACTAAGCTACCAAGAAATGTACAGCCAGTGTAAAGCAGTATTTACTTTGAAGGGCAGTGGAACAACATGAATTATGCTCTACAGAGCAAATATTTGCCCTCACACACTTAAAACCAATTTGTCCCACGTGTTGGAAGGCAATGATGTCTTATCATGTCTGGTAAAGTTTACAAGTCCTGGACTGCTACTTTCTTTGACTTCTTTTTTTGAAAGAGAGATACTTTGGCCGAGCTAAAATAACACAATAACAGCATAAGACAGATATGATTAGTGATAGAACTGGACAAATGGTATCAAAATTTCCAAACTTCTCTAGAGAAAAAAAATAAAGACACGCATTTGATGGGGCTTTGACTGGTAGATAGGTTTCTAGAAATGCTCAATATGTATCACAAAACCATTTCCCATTATCATACAGCAGGACTTTCCCCAAGTGTCTTTTTTTCATTTTCTCCCCATAAGAAAGGATTAAGATTAATGAACATTTTAAAGCAAGTTTTACCAGTCTTTCAGATTATACAATTTCCAAGAGAAGCTACCTGAAATACATGTTTTCGTATTTCAAAATTACACTTTTGAAAAATGTTCATTCAGGAAAATGCACTGCTGGTGTTGCTCCACTGCATTTGAGGGTGAAAACAATCACCAGAATGTCTTAATTTCAAAAGAGCCTATAACAATTTACTAAACAGCCCTAGCAATCCTCTAACTCTAGGACAGTATTCTATACCTCGTAGTCTATTTGGAAAACTCCCAATTCATAATGCAGCATTTGTTGTCCAATCAAATGTACTACCAAAACTATATTTTAGAACTTCCCTCCACTCAAAGATTCAACCATTAGATACTTAAATAATATACATGAAGGGATAAAAATATTTCAAACCTTGTGCAAGCAGCAAGCCAGCATAATTCAAAATTTAGTGTTATCTCTACTAAATCAACTTTCAGAGAAGTTTTGAAAGTAAATAACTTGAGATGCTTGCAGCTATTATCTAAAAAAAAAAAAGAATTTGGATATACTGATTCCCTTTCTCCTATTGTAGTGGAAGAAAAGTGTTGAGCTTGTTATAGAAAAAGTGTCTAAAGCAAATGTATTCTCCAAAAGCTTAGATGCACATCATACGCTTACTAGAAGTTTTTAAAAAAAATGTGACGAGTAAAAGCAACTGGCAATGGAAGAGAGTCTTGACACAAGTATAAATAAAGCAGAGTGGAAATGCAAAGCTCAGAAGGGATACCATGTTTTCTGGACATAAATCAGACAGGAAAAATGAATCATGAGAAGGATGAAAGAGCAGCTGACCACAGAATCACACAGCAGCAGAGCCTGGAAGGCACCTCTGAAAATCATCCAGTCCCAAGCTCTACTCAGAGCAGGCTCAGCTAAACCAGGTTGCCCAGGGCCATGTACATTCAGGTTCTGAACATCACCAATGGTGGTCACTCCATCACATCTACGGACAACCTGCTCTGGTGCCTGACTCCCCCACAGTGCAAGTAAAAAAAGGGAGTTTTTCACCACTTCAGTCTGAAACCCTACCTCTTGCCCTGTCAGTGACTACCCCTGAGAGGAGTCTATCTGCCTCCTTTACACAGAGAAAGTCCCAAAAACTTTCTCTTTTCTACACTGTACAGTCCCAGCTTGCTCAGCCTCTCCTTGTTGAATATTCAACAGATGCTCCAAACACTTGGTGATCGTGGTGGCCCTTGGCTGGACTCCCTGCAGAGCATCCATGTCTCAAACCAAGGAGTCCAGAAGTGGACACAGCCCTGCAGAGGAGGCCCTGACCAGGCAGCTGGCAAAGCTCTGCCTAACACAGCCCCCGAGGCTGCTGGAGCAAGAGCACACTGCTGGCTCGGGGTCAACGTGGTGCCACCAGGACCTCTGAACCTTTTACACAAAGCTGCCTCCCAGCTGCTCAGCTCTGCAGCCTGTGCTCTGCATGGGCTGAGGTGCAGGACAAGGACCAGGCTCCCCTCAGCCTCTGTAACATCTCAGCACAAAGCTGCCCTGGCAGAATGAATGCCTCTGTGCAAAGGACCGAGCTCCAAGTACACGGACACGCAGATGTTCGGACACACACGTTTCTGTGATGCTCATATGTGTGCACACGTACACAGATCAGCTGTAAATACACATTAATATAAAGAAATACAAAAATATTTAAGGGTTGCAAATATTTCAGTTTTTTAGCTACAGAGAAAATTCAATTTGTTTCTCAGGTCAAGTCAACTGAATTAGCTTTACTTTAAAATGTAACAGTAAGACTATAACTGATAAAGATGAAAGATACACTTTGCTTAAATTAGAATGCGTGCTTATACCACTCCATGAATACTTTTTTCCTCTAGCCAACCACATTTGAAAGAGGAAAAATTATTAGAATGTTTAGATGGAACTTATGGTGAAAAAAAAGTAGTCATTACATTCTGACAAAAAGAGTAGAGCCCAGTAAGCAAATCCTACTACCTATTTCATGCAAGTTAATGAAAATTGGTTGCCTTGAGAATAGTCATGGTAAATCTGGGGACCAAATTTAACTGCAGAGGGATTCTGATCCTTCAGGAAGAAGAAAATAGTATAACAAATATATATAGCTCACTATAACAAATATTGTCTGATTGGCCTCTAAGTAATATCTACTTTCCAACACCTTTTTTTGTAAGTTAAGGAAAAAACAAAGACAATAAATGTCTTATTTATTTTAGAATCTTCATATACACAGGATGTTGTGAAGAAGTGTATTTACTTTCACTCTTTTCAGTAATTGGAAAAAAGAATAAAGTCCTTATAGATGAACAACAAAGAAATGCAGTAGGATGAAACTCAGTAATAGCTTACAAAATAGTCAAAACACAGAAAGGCAGTAATACTCAAAAATATGAAGATCAAAAATCAAATGTACTGCATTCCTGTATTAATACTGATGTATATTCATGATCTCAAACAGCAACAGGCAAGAAAGTATTAAAAAAAGACAAAAGATGATTCAAAGTAGGATAGTAAAGTCTAAGAAATTTCCAGGAGACCAGTCCTTGATAGTCGCCAGTCAACAGCACTGGCAAATACAAACCAGAAGAAAAAAAAAAATCAGATTAATTACTGGGATTTAAACAAAAGCATAGATAACCCAAAAGTAGTCATTTTTCATTTGCAAAAAAGCATTTACCTCCCACCAGAAGTCACCAACAAATTTACTGTATTTGAATGTCTAGTGTTATAAAATTGTTCTTAAAAATAAAGCTGAATTAGTTTTATTCCATTAAGGTTATTACTATGATTCAGTACATTGTTTTGAATATAAAGATTCAGCAGCTATTGTCTCCAGTTTTTCTTCATGAGATCTCTAATATGTTTTCAAGCTAATTTTAATTTGTTATAGAAGAAAGAATGAACTTTCATCTCTAGGTTAAATTAAACTTGCCTCTTGTGTAGGTATGATGAAATATGAAAAAAGCAGGAAAAGCAGTTACTACAGTTAATGAAAGCTTTTTTAAAGTAAGATAAAAAAAGCTTTAAAACTGTTTTTCAAGTCTTGAGAAAAAAAACAAAACAGGGTTTTTTCCAAGAAAAAAATTAACTGGGGTATGTATACATGAGCAGAATTCTCCTGTTTTAACAGTGAAAAAAACCCTCTGCAGTATATTACCTGGTTAAACTGATAGTTAACTCAAGAGCAGTCTCCAGAGTTCATATGAAGCTGTGTCCTTTGCAATGACAGCAGCAGTGTGTTAAACTAAGAGGAGTCTGGGTGGCTTCATTTTGACCAAAATTCTATCACAAGTCAAGGTCACTAAGAAAACTATGGGGCTCATCATTTTGGAACACGTGTTTCAAAAATTCGTCAGGGTGCTTAAGTCTTGCTGGAAGTAGCTGAAGCATGGTGTGGGTACATGCTGTGATGCACCCCAAAACCCCATTCTGAAGATGATCCAGCCTGAGCCCTGGCTGCAGCATCAGGACTCTCAGCTCACATGCTTGGCACACCTCACTGCAGAAATCAGACTCTGGAGAAGGTAATTCACACACCTGCAGATCACTCTTCAGTTCCAGTCAATCAGTTTAGAGATAATTTTGCCTGTGGGCCAGCTGTAAAATGGGGGTAATAGTCTTTGTACTACCTCACAAGATAAGTGACTACTTGCACACCTTCCAAGATAAGCCTGTCAAATCTCTCACAGAATGGACCAGATGCTTTGAAACCAAAATTATGTATATTTATCTACTTGCATATATCTAATTGTGCTTAATGCTACTAGAGGAATTTTCCAGACGTTGTACAGGCCTCTGAATGTAGTGATAACAAATGAGAACTCTGAATGAAGCTGTGTTCTGGTTATGCCTGGGTTTGCTACAGCTTCTGCCATTTTACATCTGGGAAAGGCAATTCACAGCCAGTCTGCCAGGCTACATTCTCCATGCTCCTCACTGCAAGGTTTTCTGTGCCTCAATACACCCTGATCTTCCTTCTCCTGCCCCAGCCAGTTTCTCAATCTCTCTCCTGGGAACAGCTCTTCCCTACACCCATCCCCCTCTTTGCAACTTCCCCTTTGTTCCCACCAGGTATATTTTATTCAAGTTCCATCAGCCAACTAAACTACTGGGTCTCACCTCTTCCCAAACACGACAGGAAGAAGCACCAGTTCAACTAATCAGCATTGTCTGACATCTCTGTTCAGCAGAGAAAGAGCCAAAAATTGCAGTCACAGATCTGAAAGAACTGGAAACAGATGTAATGCTACCATCATTATCATATGCAAGATAAACCAAAAATCTCCCAGCTATTTTAATTTGACAGACAACATCATTCAGTCAACCATCTACCCCCTTTTCATGTTTTAACTCTGGGAGAAGGAAAAACAGAAGCAAATAGAACTGACCCAGATGAATTTAAATGCTCAAGTTAAGACTGCTAACTAGGATGAAAGGAATTTTTGCAAAGGTTTTCTTCTTTGAAGAAAACATTGATAACCAAGATTAGCTCCTGCAAAACACAGACTCATTTAAATTTTTTGTCTTTAAAGCAAAGATGCTGTAGCTAAGCAACCTGGCTCTTTCTTAAACTGAAAGTTAGCTTTCATAGCACCTTGTTTATCACTGAGAACTCTGACAAACCTCCACCTTATTTTATGTAACAGTGTCTGGGGGAGTGCCAGATTTGATCTGGTTTACTGTCATAAGGGGACTTCTCCCATGAATGCAGATGATGCAAAAGTTATTTTTAAAACAGCATCCAAAATGTTCTTTGTGTCTACTGCACGCTATTCAAATACCCTGAGCTGTTGGAGAGAATAGACACACCTGTCTGTTTCTGAATCCAAAAAGTGCTGGTTATGTTTTCTTTACCTTCATACTGAAACGAGCCTTAGATTCCCCCTTCAACCCAGGATTTCCTATAGCATTTAGAATTTGTTTGCTACCACTAAACGTGTTGCTTTGAGACAAAATATATCCTGACATGGTCTCTGCTCTTATTCTACATTGGATGCAGTCTGTAGCTTTAAGAATGATTATTATTTCCAAATTAGAAGCTAACTATAGTCCATAAACCCATTCAGACTGAATCACCAAACAGCTTTGCTTTCAAATTCTTCTAATTCTGACTGCACTTTTCTTAATGGATAGGACAGAAAATACATGCAAGTAATAAGCAAAACCAATGGCACTGAGTATGACCCAGTGGGTTATGACTTCATATCTAATCTCTTAGAGCTCTAAGAGATCTAACCTCTTGCCATGGTTCCCCTCCCACAGATTGTGCACATTAATACCCTTTTCACAGTCTGACAAGGGCACTGAAAAGCATTTGCCTGAAAAACCTGGAAAGCACTGGGCTTTTTCCCCACCTCTCTCCAAACTCAGTCCCATTACGATTCTGTTTTTAATCAGCCCCCACCTCCCCCTTGCTCAGTTGCTTGTAACCTTGCGTACAGTATAATAAAATATGATGGTCTCCAATGTTTTGCTAAACAATGGAAAAAAGATTTTGGCTGCACTGCTTGTTTGTTTTCCCTTCTCAACTGGCTTTGTGTTTGTGCACAATAAATAAACACACAGTAAAAGCCTATGCATCCTCCTACAAACACAGATATGCAGCCACTGTATACAGTCAGTAATGCAGCTTTCTTGTTTACTCTGCTTCCCTCATTTCCTCTAGATATTTTTGCACGCTGTCATTTGTGGAATACTGTTGGAACCCAAAGGGATATCAGCTGAGCCTGCCTCACATTGCAAGCTGTTGGCAGGCTCATTGAGGCCAGGGGAACAGTGTGGAGTCTGCTGCCTCTGCTCACAGACTGATGCTGCTGGCTGCAAGGATCCAGCCCAGCTCAAGGGCCACGCCAGCTGATTTCTTCAGATGCTCCTCAGCCTTCACATTATTCCTGGTGTCTCCACAAAGGCTCTAAAGCTGTTACTAAAAGAACCAGCAGCTGCTGTCAGTATTTATGGAGAAGAAATCCAATATAGTACAAGTCTTCAAGGGTTTGAAAGAGGGTAAAAGTGCATGGTTTCTTACTCCCATAACCAGCCTTGACTGTATATTGCACTGCCTGTAAAATGAAATTACTTTGCATTTGTTATTGGGTAACTACACTTCTTCTGTTTGTTAATTTCAGACTCGTCTACATTCTTTTATGATCTACCCAACTTAATTATTTCTAACCATGCAGATATTACCTGTCATATTTTTTGCAGCCCCAGAGAATTCAAATCCTTTGCCCAACAGCTTTTGGGGAAGCTGTTGCCTATTTGGGATTTGAGATAGAAGGCAGGAAGCAGAATGTAGCTCTCTCTCTCACAAAAATAACACCTGGCCATCAGCCTCTTTTCAGCTGATCCAAAAAAAGTTATTTTAAAAAAAAGGAGAAAAAAGTGACAACTGAAATAGACTTTAGCCATGGCTGCAATTTGGCTTTCCTGTGTTAAGTATCACCTAACTTCCTACCAAACTAGGCTGAGTAGAGAACAGTTACCCTGAGGTTAAAGGAGGGCACTCTTGTTCATCTACACTGCTATGAAATCAGGGATGTATGTGTACTGAATAAATCGAGAAAAAATTTCATTACACATTAGGAACTTAAGTAGTCAAATTATAAATAAGGAATCCAAAGCTCTTAGTGCTTTTTTTTTTGCATTTGAGGGCACTATACATAAAGCAAGATATTTAAGAGACACCAATCCTAAGGAACACCTAAATCTAAGGATAGAAGGAAGTTCAAGAAAGATTAGTATGTCTCAGCATTTTGTATATTTGAGTCATAACATTCCTAAATCACTCAATCTGACACTATTTTTTCCAAGCAAGGACTGGCACTATAACTATTCCATCACCATCAGGTTGCTCTTGATGACCTCCCAAAGACAATTCCCAGTGCCACAGTGCCATCATCTCCTAATGCTGCTGTGCCAGACTATCTGAAGGCAATACAGTACTTTCAACAACAGTCTCTATTTTCTGCTAGAAGTTGGATCCCATCCATGCCTTCCTTTTTTTCTGTCTAGCACATACAGACCACTGGCTTACCATATGTTTCCATTCACTGTCGTGCACCTCCATCTCTCTCATTTCAACTGATTTTTTTTTAGAAAATAAACACTTCAGAACAGCACAGAAAGCAGGAGAATTCATCTGCCATGTGTCTAGTAGATTTTAGCCACTATAAAAGCATTTTTATTAATCCATTACTTTGGTCTTTACCTCTTGTTCTTGCATAAAGTCACTCTATGTTTACACAGCATTAGGGAAGAAAGGAGTTGTATTTCTGATTTTTTTTAATATTATGAAATACTGAACTTTATGCCTTTGGTTTATTGGTATTGGTGGCCTGGCCACATGGTTTGGGCTATGCAGTAAACACCTTCAGAGCCAAATCAGAAATTCACTACAGCAAAGGCTTATCAAACAGTCTGCACACAGGCTACCCAGTAGTAAATACTCAATAATGAAACTAAAGAGAGCAAGGAGGGTTCAACTAAAGTAGAACTGGAAATTCAGAGATCTCCATTCTCCTCCTACCCTGCTGAAGACAGATTTTGTAAATGGGGGCAGAGCATTCAACCATCAGCAGGTATTTAACTGCTCCTAGGTAGATAAGACAGAGCATAGGGAATATTATTTCATCAGCATTTATAAGCAAAACTGTGTGAAAAATATTGTTGCACACCTGTGTAAGTTACCCTTATTCCACACAGTGGGTTCCAATGAAACAAGTATGAAAAGCAGCACATGGGACCTTCTCCTGGGTTCAGCCATGGTGGTTTCTCCTCAGTAGCTGGTACAGTGCTGTGTTTTGGATTCTCTGTGAGAGTTATGTTGATGGCAACAGCCCAAACACCAGTGTGCTCAGCAATGCTTACATTAAGTCAAGGACTTGCCAGTTTCCCCTGCTCTGCAGGTGAGGAGGTGCCCAAGAAGCAAGCAGAGCCAGGACAGCTGACCTGAACTGGCCAAAGGGATACCCCACACCATGGAACATCATGCTCAGTATACAAGCTGGGAAGAATCAGGCAGGAAGGGTCACTTGCTGCTGGGGGACAGGACAGGCATTGCTCTGCAGGTGACAACGTGCATCACCAGCTGTTCTCAGGTTTCATTTTCCTTTTTTTCCATCATTTTAGTAATAGTACATTTTATTATCATTAGTAGTGTTATATTTTACTTTGTTTCCATTATTAAATTGTTCTTATCTCAACCCACCAGTTTTATCTTTTTTCCCAAATTATTCCTCCCCGAGGCAGTGGGGGCAGAGGAAATGAGTTAGTGACTGTGTGGTACTTAGCTGCCAACTAGGGCTAAACCACAAGAGACCTAGGAGTGGGTTTTTTCCCCTTTCTATTCTCAGTTGCAGAGATGCAATTTACAATCCCATCCCTCTGCTGAGTATTTTGCTCATAAGCCATTAGGAGAAGGAGGAGCATTTGTCAAAGTATATATATAATCACATAGAATATATAGAATATATTAAAACATGAGGTTTATTAGACCACATGGGAAACAATATTTTCTTCTAAGAAGAAACATGAGTGATTTAAAAAGTATTCCTTTGAATTCAGAAGTCAAAAAGTACTTGACAAGAAAAACATTTTCCCACTTGCAAAAATATTTAGCCCTAAATCAATCTTTAACAAAAACTTTATTTCACATTTCAAGTTTATTTTATGAAAAAATCAAAGACAAAAATGATGTTTACAAAAATTCTGAGTTATTCTTTCTCAAATATCGTAGCAGCTGAATTCATCAAAGCCAACTGTTTTTCTAAATTTAGACTGGGCTTTGATAAATTGGCATTTTACAGAAAATTAGGCAAACATCTCCTGACTTCTGTTAGACAAATGTCAACTTTGCCTACATTTTAATTGTCCTTTCCAAAAGTACAGAAGTGCACAAGGTACATACTCTCACAGAAAACAAATGGGTGCCTTTGAAATCACCTTTACACAGTAGAATTAAAAGAAAAATGAAAATGTTTTATGTTTAAAATTTTCATTGAACACATATGACTGGCCAGTCTGAATGATCTACGATTTGCTGACAGATGGAACCAGACACAGACCTTCAGAAGAGAGGGGAAGCAGGAAGGAGCTGAGCACAAACATTTTAGTCTACTCTGTCAAAATGTAGGCATTTCTACTAAGAAGGAATTACAGTATCCAATTCTGCCTGTTATTCTGTACCACCCTATCAAATGACCTTGTTTTTCTGGATAATTGCCATTAGCATTTCAGCTACTTCTACACTTTTGCAAAGCTGTCCAAGCAAAAGTGACACTGACATTAAAATCTTATTTTGATTTTGAGCACAAAATAATTGTTCGACTTGCAAAGCAGAACCTCATAAATTATTTCACTGGTATCTTTTTCCCTGTAACTGTTACCTCTTCACATGAACTTTCCTTCTGTTTAAACACCAATAATTCTGAAACGCAGGCACCCCTGAAACTCATGCATCCCGTAACACCTTAAACAGAAAGATTTCTTCAGCCCTACAAACCATATTTAATGTCAATAAAACAAATAGCATTTTTACTACAGAGCACTGCTCAGTGTAGAGATTTGTTACTGAAGGGAGGTCCCTCAGGGACAGACATACCTCAGAATTGTTGAGATGACACCGGTGGGTCCCTGAGAACCATCCCTCGCTCGAGCACTGGTCAATGTCCACCTTCTGCAGATTGATGTCGACTTTGACAACACCTCTGAAAACAGAGAGAAACAGCCTTGAACACTACTACAGAAACAGGTTAAACTTTTTTATGATGCTGTAGCCTGCAAAGAAGAACTGCATCTTTCTTCTAAATATGGAATTTGACAAAACGTCTAAAACTAGAGAAATTTTGTGCTCCCGGAGCCATTGTGACAGAAACACATTCTTATTTTAGACTTTACTGAGATGTACTATTACAAGAGCTCAGTAGATCTAACATATTAAGAGTAGGGTAGCCATTAAGAACAAGTTGTATGTTCAAACATAGTAACGTCCTTCACATTTTACCATGCAGCAAAGACCCAAAATGAATACAGTGAAAGACCTGCACTACTTTTTCTGAAGCCGGGAACCTTCCCAGCCAGTTGAGTGCAAGTACCAGACACAGCACCTCACCCCATATCCAGCAAAAAACATTCCCAGTTGTTCCAGGGAATCATATTCGCCAAAACAATTGGCAAAAGCCTTTTTTTGTACTGTCCTCAGAGAAAATCCAGCCTCCAGAGACATTCAGGCCTCTTCCCTGCAGCTCAACATCCTCCTCCAACAGGCATCCAAGTTCTCTCCCCCCACCTCTGCCAGCTGGCCTTGCAATAAAACCTGATAAAACATCAGAAAACTGCACAAGCCAGCAATAGACCACTGATGTCTGTGAAGCCAAAAAAAGAAAAGCTTCTTTCACACACATGTCCTGAAGGACCATCTGAATTGTACAAGTCCTAAACCAAGAAGTCTCTAGATTTCACTATCAACAGTTTACCTCAAAAACCATATTGAAAGAAAAGCTAACAAGCCAATTTCAAAGCTGACACTCTATTTGATAAAAAGCTTGAAAATCATCAGAAGAAAAAAGGTATAAGACTGTAGTTCTAAAACTAAAAAAAAAAAGCCTTTGAAGATTTGCATATTCTTCAGAATGACCTAGGACATTTATAGCATCATTTTGTCAAAGCATGACATCTATGACTGCTATGTTGCAACCCAGACTTGACAAAAATGTCAATATGCATCTTCTAGTTGCTAAATCATTACACAAACTCATCCATAGTGGATGAATGCTCTGTGCTAACTTCTTACATCTAGAATACCATTCCTTTCAAGTCAATCATTTCAGCCACTTGGGACAGATGTTTTCATTTCCACAGTCTGGACTTCCACAGCTACAAACACCATCATCTCCCTTCTTTCAGGCTGTGAACTAACAAGGACATGGCCCAGCCTCTATCCCAGAAGCACCTCATTCACCTCAAAGTGGGTTCCCTCTTTAATTAATGCTCGTAACACAGTAATAGTAACAAGATAGCTACAGAGCCATGTACTTGAGGGGATACATACAAACAAAATTAGATTGAAAGAGTGAGATTGATCAAAACCAGGACAATACTGTTCCCTCATATCTGACCCCAGTACAACAAGAGTCCACAACAGCTAAATTTGGACATTGATCTTCAGACATGCTATATAGTAAATGGAGAAACACAACTACATCATGTAAATGGACAGAAGAATGCATTAGAAAATTACATAAAACAGGCAGTAGAATTAGACAGTACAGGAGCACCTAATCCCACTCAGTCTCCTGACTGGAATCTAAACAACCTAATGCTGGGCATATTTAGAAATTACTTGCAATATTTAAGTGCTGGTTCTAGCAAGTTAAATTTAAAATAGCACATACCACACTTCTGAAATATTCTGACATATTTTTAGTTTATAGCTTTGTGCCTTCGCTCACGTGTTTTGAACAGCAGTTTCACAGGGACTGCTCAAACCATGTTTCTACACCAAGAAACTGTTTTTCCTATGCTCCAGGTGAGCAATAATCTCAAGAGGAAAAACTGCACAGATTCTGTCTTTAAAATGCTGTGGATATCAGTGGATTACAAATCTAACCTGGCAAGAAGGTTCCTGATTCAGGTACACATAACAGTAGAGATAACATCACTCCTCTGGTCATGTATAGCTCCCACCAGGTAGGTTTCTAACATTTTCTGGACCTTTATGAGCTAATACAAATATTAGTGTGGGGGCAGAGGACAGGATCTGTTCTGCAAGTGAATAATCTCCCCATGGCTGCATACAGGCACAAAGCAAGCAGCAGGACCAGAACCAACATTGTTTCTTGCTCTCCTAATTCACGTTATACATTAGCAAAGCTATCAAGGATTAGAATCATCCCAAATACTCTAAAGAAATCAGTTTATGCAGCAGGAAAAGCAGTGATGATTCAACTTCAGTAAAATGCAGCCCCTTCAACCTGGGAGACCTGAAGTACCTGAGGGAAGAAGGTTTTATTTCCTTTACATGGAAAGTTTTTCCCTTGTGTACATTTTGTTTTTAACTGGTAGGAGAGGAAACTCACCTTCCCCCCCTCAAACACTTTTGCAAAGAGAAGTACAGATTTCAAATAAAGATCAAACTAACCACTGGCAGAAGAGAAGAAATGCCTTTAAGAGTTTACTGAGTGGTATTACAAGCATGCCCTGTAGAAGCCGAGTGCCAGTAAAAAAAGGATATAAATATTTTCAAAAGAAAACTTGCCTAGAGGTAACTTGTGAAAAAGACAACACATACAAGCCAGAGAAATTAGGGTCAGTAAGTACACTGAGAAAGCATTTGAGTATGGCCCTGTACCAGAAGTGCTGCAATTTGGAGAATTCGTGGCACGTTCTAATGGGACAAGCATCAGAAAGCAGGAGAGCATCCTAACACTCAGATCCATCCACTGGAAAGAAAGGAATATACTTCTGGACTTCTCACATCAGAATTGATTAAAGAACTTACATCCTTCAAAAGCTCTCTAATACAATTACTTTGTTAAAAATAGATGTGAAAATCAGATTCATACAGTAACTATCATTGGAAGAAGCCTCTTATGATCAATCCAATCAGCTCAAAGCAGGCTCAGTTAGGTTGGGGGGGTTTATACCTTCAACAATGGAGACTTTACCATCCCTGATCTAATGATTGACTAAACTTACAGTGTCAAAAAAAAAAAAAAGGTTTCGATGTTTAAATGAAATTTCTTGTACTTCAGCTTGTACATCTTGGGCTTCCTATGTTTTCATTGAATAAGGCTGAGAAAGGTCTGTCTCTCTCTCCTTTACACTTTTTCACTGGGTACTTACACATAAAGGATCACTTCCATCAACTCACTGGCAAAACTTGCTCTCACCAACCTGGACAAAAGAGGCTTTCTTTGCCACAAGCACACGTTGGTGATTCCTGTCAAACCAGTGTCCACCAGGAGTATTTCAAAAGTGACTGACCTCCAATTGGTCACCAGTTATCTATACACAAGGCTGCTGAGTTGGTTAAACACTATTCCCCCCCTCAAAAATCCATGCTGACTACTTCCAATCACATTCCTCCTCTTCATGTATTCCAGAAGGGGTTTTCACAATTATTTGTTCCATCACCTTTCCAGGGATTGAGGTGTGACTGATCAGCCTGGAGTTCTTGGAAGACATCAAGCACCTTGGACTTTTCAACACCTTCTGTCACAAAGTACACTTTTCCATTCAATAAAGACATTTAAGATCATTGAGTCCCAGCCATTAACCAAGCACTGCCAAAGTCAGCACTAAATGTCCCTAAATGCCACATCTTCTAAATACCTCCAGGGATGGTTATTCAACCCTGGCAGCCAGTTCTGATGTGTGACAATCCTTTCAGTGAAGTGAGTTTTCCTAAGATCCAATGTAAAACTCTTCTGGCACAACTTGAAGACATTTTCTCTTGTCCTATCACTTGTCACTCAAGAGAAGAGACAACCTCTGCCTCACCCCAGNATTTAAGATCATTGAGTCCCAGCCATTAACCAAGCACTGCCAAAGTCACCACTGAATGTCCCTAAATGCCACATCTTCTAAATACCTCCAGGGATGGTTATTCAACCCTGGCAGCCAGTTCTGATGTGTGACAATCCTTTCAGTGAAGTGAGTTTTCCTAATATCCAATGTAAAACTCTTCTGGCACAACTTGAAGACATTTTCTCTTGTCCTATCACTTGTCACTCAAGAGAAGAGACAACCTCTGCCTCACCCCAGCCTCCTTTCAGGCAGTCATAGAGAGCAGTGATGTCTCCCCTGAGCCTCCCTTTCTCTGGATTAAACTCTCCCAGCTCCCTCAGCTGCTCCTCATGGGACTTGTGGCTCCAGGCCCTTCACCAGCTCCATTGCCCTTCTCTGGGCATTCTCCAGCCTCCTTAGTGTCCTTCCTGCAGTGAGGGGCCCAAAACTGAACACAGGATTTGAGGTAGAACCCCACCAGTGAAGATTATAGGGGAATGATCACTTCTCTGGTCCTGCTGGCCACACTATTGCTGATACAAGATACTCACAATCACAGCCATGCTCAGACAGTGTCTCCATATTCCTCCCAGGTTATACGGCCCCGATTCCACCGGCACTCTCAATTTATGCTTCAGTTTTGTCAGGATGACCCTGTTAAGTCATCTAAGCTCAAAAATATTTTCATAATTCTTCTTCCAGAAATACAACAAAATTCTTTAATTTCAAACTAAACACATGTTCCTTTTGCTTCTCTTGTACTAAAGCTTTTCTTACAAGAATGTTTGTCTTTCACAAAACCCAATCTTCATGAACTCAATGCAAACTTTTTTTACCTACACTCTTCTTCTATCTGCAGCTCTTCTGTAGCACAACCTGAACTTTTGACATGGTTAAGTTGTTCTGGTTTTCCCTTTTCTCCGAGCTTGTGAATTTCTGGGGTGAAAATCTACAGCAAGAAGAAACAGGACAGTGCAGGAGCAAGAACAGGAAAGCAATCTCTCCTAAGAGTTACAAGCTGCCATAGAATTTCTGCTGTTTTTCCCCATGGTGCACATTATTATTCTTTTTTCACTAGGCCTCTGCAGTATGTGTTTCACAGTAACTTCACCGTTCTGAAGTAGTACCAGGGTCTGAAATTACCTGAGGATACAGTGCTTCCAAAAGCAGTTTCCTCAAGTGTACGTGTGGCGTTTATAAAAGGTATCATGATGGTACAAGACTTCAACTGCATTTGAGATCTTTTGCCATTTTAAAACACTGTCTCAGACTGCTATTACACAGAGTACACCAATATGTACACGATACATTTCTGAAATTCATCTGTGATTAATACAGTAGCTGGCACAGCTTGTTTAGCCACCCACACTTCCAGTTATTTTTGATTCAGCATTCAGAAAATGGAACATATGGAAGAACACATCC
Organism: Thryothorus ludovicianus; assembly: GCA_013397245.1. Taxonomy (NCBI): domain Eukaryota; kingdom Metazoa; phylum Chordata; class Aves; order Passeriformes; family Certhiidae; genus Thryothorus; species Thryothorus ludovicianus. Next base: position 617,327 of record VZTB01012118.1, on the reverse strand, counting down.
TCCTAGAATGTACACGGACCAACTCCCTGTGTTATATTTATCGAACTAATTGGGAATAATTGCAGTGTTGCTATCTTGGTGGAAGCAATCAAGACAAATATCAAGGGTGTAAGAGTAGACTCAGCTTGTCAGTGTAACACATTCATCCACACTGGCAATGCTGCCTGGCTGAACCCAAGCCACGGCCATAAGTTAATAACAATATTACTGGTAATTGTGGACCATCTGGCAGGTAAGTATATTTTGTTAATCTCCTTGTAACTATAGATTAGATTGTTTCCTGCCACAATTTTACAGTCCTTACAGACACAAAAGAGATACCAAGGATTGCGTGCCCATGTTAAACATGCAGTGAAGAAAGAATTAGTCGAGTTGTACATAAGATAATCATTGAAGAATGATGCAATGAAGGATTTTCTGTCAGGTCAGAGGTTTAAGAGGCTTTACTGCCTGTCCGTATTTCCAGTACTACTGTTTGTTGGCATGCTGCTTGCCTTGAAATCTGTGCCAGAAATTGATTTAAGCTTATTTTCCCAAACTACTAGCTATCTTGATAGTTTCAGTAGTTATAATATTTCATTGTAACAACACGTTGTAAAACCTATCTATAGAATTTTTTTTTGCCTCTACTTTTACATTAAAAAAAACCCAGGATGAACATGTTCTTTTTCTCCTAGTCAGCTTAAGATAGAACTGTACAAAATAATAGCCTGCCAACCTTTAAATGGTGATAAACAGTACCCTTGTGCTCTAGATCTTCAAAAGCTCTTTTGGCACAGAGGTCATCACAGCTCAGCTAAACACGCAGTTTGCCTTCTAAGCTTGTACACTTTTGTGCCCGAATGCATTGTGAGTGGTCATAAATTAAGGCATAAGGGGTGGTTATCTCACACTGAAGCAGGCATCTTCCTCCAGATCTAAACAGCTGCTTAGATTCTTTCTGTCATACTCATTCAGCCCTCCATGCTGTCCTTCATAAGTCCCCTTTACCATAAAACAAGGAGATAAGAAAAACAAGTTCTCTACAGCCATCAGAAACCTGCAAATGCCGACTCTACACAAATACATGCTGTATTTAGCATGGCCAATGTTTTCAGAGCAGCTGCCTTTTCTGACCACTCTCATTTTGGAGGTTGCCGCTTTCAGGAATATTAATCTTCAAATACTGCATACCTGAGGCTCCTCCCATGTACCATCAACTGAGCAACCAAAAACAATTTTGGTGTCAAATTCACAAACGAATTTCAGCTCTAAGTCTTACAAACAGCAGCTTCTGCAGGTTCAGCTTGCCTTTGAAAGTTAAGATTTAAGATTCTGCATCACTTGGACATTTTTAAAGCTGCTACCATGCATAACCAGCCAGATTTACAAAAGGCTACTGGGACACAACCTGATTTTGGCCCGGTCACAGAGTTACCACCTTATGAACAGGACAGACACTTCCCTAATCCTCAGCCATAGCATGACCGCTGCTTTTCAACACACATTTTCATAGGAGAATCATCTTCTAGTAAAAATAAACTCAACTGAGGACTAAGGTATAGCAGTGTGGGTCCAGGAATCACCTGCAAAGAAAATCCCTCTAGGCCATTTGAAACAATACTACAAGGGCAGAATACTTCTGCATTCAGATTTATGGCATGCAGTGATGCCTCCCTGGGGATTCCCCTGCAGTTTAGTCAGGGAGTTTCTCAGATACTCTGAGGGGCAGGGATGGTTTGGGTTTGATTTTTTCTTAAGGATGCTCAAGCTGCTGCTAGCACCTTAATTCTGTCATGAAGCATCACCTTGTATAGGAATGTGAGATGTCAGTGATGGTTAAGTACCACTTACATTAGATTATCCCTATAAAAAGAGGTCTTGGAGCCAAATTCAGGTTACTTTTTTATTAATGTTTCCTTTACCATCTATAGGGTCAAAAAGGCATATGGAAAGAAAGGGTCCTGAGGAACACAGCACGATAGAAGAAAACATGTTAGGAACACAAAGAGCTTCTGAAATAGAAGAATCCTACACAGGGGGAGTGGTCTCAGCCTAACTACACCAAATCCTGTGACTTTGAAGATTTATTTAAAGGTAACAAGGTAATTTTAAAACTCAAAAGTAAATGGAAGCCAACCTCAAAAGGAAAAAAAAAGGAAATGGAAAGGCATAAACCTAGGCAAGGAGGAACATATAAATTACAAGAGTGTAAGACAAAACCAAGATACTTTTAGAAACAGAATACTAAAAGGATAGGCTCCGTGACTTAAAAACATTTCAAATACCTCAGAAAGTGGAAGGCTGAAGTAGAATCTCTAGCACAATACACAATCAAGATACAAAAATTGCTCAGAATAAAGACAGCTTTTGACAAAACAATTTATTTTCATCATTCTTAAAAGAATCAATGAAACAAAAGTCAGTTTCCACATGCAGAGAATTTAACAAGCTGGACTTCACAAAGGAGCAGCCAGTGAAAAAGTTTGCAAGTGATAAAAATGCTTAATCTAACCCACAACTAAACCCGGCTGACACAGAAAAGATGCAATAAAATACTTTGGAAAGTATTCATTCAAGAATAAAAACAGAAAATCATGGAACCCATAATAGGTGGATATTATGAAATATGTAAATATATAATAGAATGCAACACCAAACTACACTGCAGAAGACAAAAGTGTGTTAAAACAAGGATGAGAAGCAAGAAGGTCCATTTAATATGCACTTACTATCCAGTCATTTAGATAAAGTCTGAAAAACAATTTATTATAATTGCTTATCATTGGTAAATTGGATACAACCAGGATAGGAGTACTTGACATTCTTCCTTCAGTACCTGCCAGAAGCTGCTTTTGGAGCAAGGGCTATGGATACCCTTCCTCTGACCTAACACAGCAATATATTTTTCCTACCTTTAGGAACATTTTTATCCCAGTCCACATTCCCAAATAGAATAGATGACAGTCCTGGAGCTGAATCTCAGATAGTAAGGACTGCCATATGACCAGCCCCTTCAAAAGAGCTTTGATAACCTGCTGTGCTGGAAGGCTGGCCCAAGGGGGATGAGGGTGGAAGACAAAGGAGTTAGAAAGAAAAGCCTGACCCCTCCCAAAAAACAGTTCCATTTATTGCAACTTAGCATGTGCTATGCAATTGTGGACATGAATGCAATATGTGTGCCAATCCTCTCATGGCCATATTTAACTTCTTCCTTCAAAGACCCACTTCTGTTTCTCCAATACTGAAGAAAGCTGAATCATGTTTCTAAAAGATAAATCCCTATTTATTGTTTCTTTCCTATGTTTCATCAACATCCAGTTTTCTATTCCTACCCATGACCTCATATGAAAAATGCTGGCAGGGACATAATTGATTGCCTAGAGAATACTTAAAATACCCTGAGGATTTCCACAAATAGACAGTATAATAAGAGGCTTCTTTGTTTTAACTTCTTTTCAGGAACACAAATCCAAGACTTTCAGAAATTCTAGGAAATAAATAATTCCTTTTCATTTTTCAAACATGTTCTAAATCCACCCACACCTTCAATCATGTTAAGGGCCAGGACATGTTATAAAAAAATGACAACTTCACCATTTTAAAATATATTTTCTGTATTATGCAACTAACATCACACCACAATGGCACAAAAAGAAGTCTCCTTAAACAATTAAAATTAATCTTCTCTTAGCTCAATACTCAGACTAAAGAGATTGAGGAAACTAAAAAAGAGGGCTAAAGGAAGAAATTAAACCATGTCTAAAAGATAAAACTACCCATTTTTAAAATTCCTTCTTTCATGTCTACATTTTTTACCAAGCAATTTAATAGCTATGAAATATTTAGCAAAGAAAACAATAATACATATAATCCCTAAAAAAATTACTTCTTTGTCATAAATACTTCTACCTCCATGGTTTAATATGCCTTTAGTAATGTTTCCTTAATTAAGAGTCCCACCATAGTCTAATACTGGAGTGGTTCAAGTAATTGTTAATGGCACAGTGGAAATCACTACATTACTGTGTACATTACTGCCTTTAGGGAAGAAATAGCTCAATTTAACTTTGCAGTAAAGATTATCTTTGCATCAAGGAATATCTTTCCAATAACGGAGAGGAGTAGCAAACCTCTGGAAAACAGAAAATATTAAAATGTATCACAATCTGGCCAAACTTCAGAATGAAGTTACCTGTAAATGATCCAGAACAAGACTCCATTTAAAATAAAACTGAAAAACAAAACTCAAAACAAACAAAAAACAAAACCAAAAAACCCCACACTACCCCAAACTTATTAACTTGCTGATTGAGTACCTTTCTGCCAAAACAGACATTATTCCATTGGATTCTCCCTAAAAACCTTAAATAAAGATAGCAAACGCTGTGCTGGACTTGGCAAAAACTTGCTGGAATATAGTGGGAGGGGGAAAGAAAGCCAGTGCTTCATATCTTAAAAACAATCTGACCTCCACAGTGAGAAATCATGCAAGACCAATGATCAGTTCCCAAAACATAGACTTATTACAACACAAAGTTAAAGAAAATGAGAACAGCACACAAGGGAACATTTTGAACTGCAAAAGCAGCAACTCATTCATCAGAGTTGGGGGATAATTGATGTCATTGCACAAGGCTGAAACAGTGCACATGAATCTGACTAACCATGCTCAGGAAATACTGGAACAGGACTCAAGAAGAGGGACCATGGCAACAGAGAGCTTATGACAGAGACTAAAGAAAGCCAGTTTGTGTAGTCTAGTAAACAAAGGTGGAAAGGGGGCACTGCCTACAAATAAGCCAAGGCAGTAAACACCAGCTGAGTGCTAAGTAAGATGGAAGACAGTTCTGGACCAAAATAAATGCATGAGAATTGACTGAGAATAAATTCAGATCAGAAATCAGGAGAAGTTATCCAATCCTTAGGTCTGGCATGCCAATGAACTGAAGTCAAGAGGGAAACCCACCTACTTAAAGATGAAGGTTTGTCAGCTGATGGCATTAATTTGGCTTGTGACAGCAGAAGACTGACTCAGTGACCCAGGAGGACTTTTTTTAAACCTGTATGTTCCTGTTAGCTATTTAGTCATCTTTCTTCTAGATGAAAAAGTGACCTTTCCCACTTGTCTCCTGGGCTTCTAAAGCAACAAAGACCTCTCATTTCTTCTCCAGGCATCAAGAAAGTACTTTCGGAAAAGGAATCTTAGCTACAACATGCAACTTTGCACACTTTTCCACTTTCTCAGCAGGGCTGCAAAGAGGACAGTTGGGTCATCGTGTGCCATAAAATACAGTTTATTCTGACTGTGTGATAGGCAGTGACAGAGGAGGGGCACAGAAGATCTGTGACAGATGCTACTGTGCTCTACCCCCTGCAGCACTACAGTAGTAGAGTGATTAGACCCGTTAGGCGGTGAATTTCAGCTGCAAATGGCATCAGTTTAGACAGGAGAGATGATTAACATCAAATGATTACTCCAAGCCTCTGTGGATCCTGATTTCTGAACAAGAGCCTACACTGCATCTTATAAGCAGGTAGCAATAATGTTCCCTCCTTGCATTTTGGGTGAAAAGACCAGCAAATGCAGACAACAAAAGACCAGCAAGCACTGCTAAGAAGCTGCAGACAAGCCAGAACTGCTAACTTAGCACTGCACTGGGCTAATGTGGCCCCACTGAGCCTGAACAGCTTCTGGTACATTTATCAGCACAATCAAGCTGACTTTGGTTTCATCACTTCATCTCGGTATTCATCTACAGCATTAGCCATGGCAAGACAACCACATGTCTCCCTGGCCTTCACTTGGGGCAGTTTGGCAGTACTCTTGGGAAGGGGAGAGGTGGAATTGAAGACAGATGAGCTGTTTGCAAGAGCCCCCCGGCCTGTAACACTCATATCCTCAGGCCAAAAGCACTGCAACTCTTCACAATGTTAAGAACAAAGCTTGCTGCTTTAGGCTGCACTTTTGGAAAGTCACTGACAAAAGCACTGCAGCAGCAGCATGCACTGAACACAGCCAGGAGTAGTTATCAGTATTGCCTTCATTAAACTCCTTCCATTGCTATGCCACATGAACAAACCCATCTGTTACTGCTGCAGAAGAGATACCAAAGAGGAGCAATGGCTTTTCCTTCAGTAACGTGAAAGAACTCTCTTTCATGGATATAGCATGCCCCTGAATGTATTTCATCCTGTTGTACCATGTCTTAAACCTAATGTGAGTGAAGAAAGTACACAAACTGTCAGGGTAATATTTAAGAGGCATACATTAAACTACCATTAAAGATATCATGCCATACTACTAAATGGGAGGAGCATGGTAACTGATTTATTTAAATGCTTCTAACAGATGGTTCAAAGATAACATTTTTGGGAGAACTAACTTCCAAAAGATGGAAGTTAAGGAACACTGTTTTTTCATATGGGCCTTAAATAAGAATTTAAAGTCAAAATATTGTGTCACTCAAAGACTGATGGTGGAAGGAAGCAAAGCTTACTTCAAGAGGCATCTCAGTAATTCACACTAATTTTCCAGTAACCACACTAGATTTTACATTTTTCTTTTATGTGCTCATGCTTTAAACAATTTTTTTAAAAAATTCATATTGAGGCTGTGTACCTATTAATTATCAAAAACACTGTGTAAATATTGAGATAAACTACAAGTCTTGGAAGCATATTCTGTGTATTATTTTCTGTGTAGATGAGAAGCTACTTTCTCAATATCCCAAGTAATCTTATATTAAAGCCCATCTTTCATCTAGCATACCTCAAATCAGGAACACAAACTATTATTTAGCCTTGCCAGAATGCGTATGTATTTATAATTTTACTTCTTCCACCTGATTCTTTAATAGTTCGGCAAAAAACATAACCCATCTTTTAGAAATGCTTGCAAACTCATCTCTGTTCAAACAGCAAATCTTTGTTAGTTTTGTCCTAACTGTCCAGTATAACAGCAACACAATACCTTGAACTTGCACAGCACACTCCATCTCAAGATCAAGAAGTGGTTCTCCAAGCTTAGATGAGCTCAGTGAATGCCATTGAGGTATCAGAGTTGTAACAGGTTATTCTATTTCTTCAATGGAAGTGACCCCCACATGGCAAACAGAGGCTGGGAAGATGAGGCAGGGAAGGCAGTGCTCTGTACTGCATCCAGGAGGACATCTACTGGTTGCCATGGCTGGCAAGGGTTACACCAAAACAGACCTGGTGTGTTCTGCACACCAAAACCCCCACAGCAGAAACCTACACCACTGAGATGCTTCCTGGCATCACAGAATCTTGGCTAGGATTGGAGCTTTAGACTCTTTGCTTAAAACATGGATTTACTTCCTCTTCAATTAAGTCAAGACTGAAGCTTCTTTGAGTTAAGCTTTATATTAAAATTTCTATTCTGAGAGCTAGTTTCTGGCTGCCACCATACCTCCAGCCTAGTGGTTCTGCAGGTTTTGCAAAACTCTATCCCCGATAAGAGAATATCAGCCTATGTTAACTTTCATCCACATCCCAAAGTTCATCAAATGTTGAACATTGCATTTCAATGATCTCTGACAAGCTTCCTGACTTCTCTGGATTCCCTAGGGTTCAGAGGAGCTCTACAGTAGACCTATTCCTGGGTTTTGGTCTCAAGAGAAACTCAGCAAACAGCCGACAGATGAGCTCATTTTACCTTAACCCTACCATCACCATGAGTGTGTAAATTTCAGGGCAAAAAGTAATTCAACAGAGAAATAAGTAGCCATTATCCATTCAACACATTCTCATTTTTTTCAAGAATTTATGACTGCACTCATATCTCTTTGATCTCACTGGATTTCAGACTAAGCCAAGAGAAACAACATTCACAGACACTACTGCCTTGCCACCCAGGTGTGGCAAACTCTATTTGGTATCTGCTATGTTCTTATCAATCTTTACCTACTACTAATTCATAGCACAAAAGAAATCCTGTGCTCCTCTCTCATCCTGAGAAATGCCAGCTGCTTCTGCTCAGTGGGCATTCCCCACTGGACAGAGCTACCTGTGAACCCCTTGCAGAAGTGCCAGGGGAAAAACGGGCATCTCACACTCTACAGGTTGCTCTCATTCTTTGAGTAAATCTCTCTTTGGTGTCAAAATACAACGACACAAGAAAGAGCCTTTTTTTACCTTCCTCTCTGTTAGTTGCAGTTCAGTGGCAAAGTACATAAAAGCAACAAAAAGTATATAAAGCAATAAGAAATAAGCAAACCTTTACATATGTTAGGTATCAAATATAAAGCTAGTGGTGTTAAAGGAAAGCTTTCCTACTGTCAGTTCAGGTTATGGCCACATGAACTATGACAGAACTGCAGTCACCAACACTTATTTACCTACAAGTGCACTGACAGCTGACCAGGCTCGAGCACCCCACAGCGGATGTGCTCTGGAGACCAGGAACAGCAGTTCACCAGCTCAACAGTGTTATTTCCCAGCAGGTTAAAAGCACAGCTAGGATCCAGCTAGATTCAATTTCGCAGTACAGTAAGAAATAACGCCTCAGTGAGCATTTCCCTATTGCAGACACAGATAAACTTCAAATGGCAACTGCTGCTCTCCTGTCGCCACCACAAGCACACCAGGAACGTAACCCACATGCACGCCTGCTCCAAGGGGAGCGGTGCAAACGCTCTCTTACAGACGGAGAGGACAGCGATTATTTTACGGAGCAACAGCCCCCAAAGGCACGGAGGTACAGCTCAACAGGAAGGCCTGAGGTTGCTCTGCGGTGTGACTGAGCAGCCCGTGTGGCAGGGGCTGATCAGGTCACCTAGACACCAGAATGCCCTTCCCTAGGAGGAGGGCAGAACCAAACCCTCACCCTGCTTCCCCCTTCCCCTTCTCGACAGAAAGCAATCACAACACTCCTCTTACCTGAACTCGGGCAGGAGGTTTGGCCGCAGCCCATAGAAAGCCGCCGAGAGAGTCACTAGCCAGCCGGGTTTGTAATTCCCATTCTCACACTCCAGGTATGGTGAGGACCACCTGATGTGGTTCTTATCAGCAGCGAAGCTCTCCCGCCTCTTCCAACTGTTTTCCAAAGTTTTGGGGCCCGTGTTTAAGACCTTCCTGTGCAGATGTGGCCTCCACTTGCGCTTCAGGCCGTGGAACCACTCTGTTTCCGCAGAGGCGTTGGCCAGGCGGTGAGCCGTGGAGGACAAGTCCTGCAGGAGAACCTGGCTCTCATGCCTGCTGGCCTGGAGGAAAACCTGGGGAGTGGAGGAGAAGGGCTCCGTGCTGAAAGTGATAGCGGCCCTGGAGATGTTGGGGTCCTCCTCCAGCAGGCTCCTGATCAAGGCCCGGTACCATTCCAGGTCCTCCTGCAAGTTCTGCTCCCGCGACTTATTGCTCTGGAGGATCATGTTGAGTAAGTTGGTGGCGTGGGTGAGGGTGCCCAGGGCGCCGTGCAGGGACGGGTGCGAGGTGAAGCGCGACTTGCCGGCGAGGCTGGCCAGCTCGTACCGCCCGGAGCAATTGGCTCGCCGCAACTCCCGGGAGTCGCCTGTGTAGAGGAACGAGGCCACGTCCTGGGGCACCTCCTCGGCGAGCCGCTGCGCCAAGATGGTGCTCTCTGTAGAGCGGCTCCGCGGGGCCGGCAGAGGCTCCCGGCTCTTGATGTGGTTGTAAATAGGCTGCTTCCCTCCGAGCGCCCGCTCCCGGCCGCGCACCGCCCGCCCTTGGTCGGCGGCGGCCCCCAGCCCGCGCTGGGCGAGGAGCAAGAGGAGAAGGAGCCGGAGCAAAGCCATGTCCCCCGGTGCTGCCGGTCGCACCGGCACGGCGAGGCGGCTGAAGATGGGCTTCGCGCAGGCGGCCGCGGCGCAGGGGTGCGAACGCGCAGAGGCGGCCGAGCGGCAGCGGGGCGGAACGCGACCCCCGGCCCGCGAGTCACCTGTGGCGGCGCCGCCCGCAACCTCCCCAGCGCGGGGCTCCGCACAGCCCCACCGCCGGCGCGGAGCGGC